>BHEV01019772.1:0-10732 GCA_004319985.1 Emydocephalus ijimae | reverse complement strand
TCGTTCGGTTCGCGATGTTGAATAAAGAGCTTTGAATGTCAGACACCGCCTCGGAGCTTCTTTCCGGACACGACACTATGGATCTTCACAGCCCAAATGGAGATTGCTTCCTTTGGTTTCAGAGGCATTGGGATTTAGGAATTTTCTATGGAAATTTAGGCTTTTCATTTCATTTTAATGATGTGTCTGGATTTCAGCAATTTGTTGAGAGTTGAAATCCTTTCACTATGAAAGGAGATGGTTTTTTCAAAGGCTTTTGGGAGCAGGTCTTCAACTGTCGATTTCTAGGTATGCTCATCAATGAAGAAAAAGAGAACATTTGCACTGGCCAGGAAAAACTAAATAAACTCTCTGCCCCACTTTTTGAAATATCCATGTCTGGTTACAGTTACAGTATCTACAATGCTGCCTTTGCCACCGCACACGCTTTTCATGCCATGTCTACATCTCGACTCAAACACAGATCAATGATGGATGGTGGGCTATGGGTTCATAATCAGCCATTATGGAAGGTATCACGCACTTTAAACTCTTTAGTTCTTAATCTCTAGCCATAGCAATACAATGCATTTATTTCAAATCCACCATGTAGATGGATTCCAATTTATCTAATTTCTATATCTTCTTTCTAGAATGCATAGAAGCTTATTAAGATTATCCCAGTTCAAATCTAACTATGTTATTTTGTGATGAGTTATTAGAATCCAATCTAAACAACAGTGCAGGACTTAGTGCAGCAAGTTCTTTTAATTATTTCTTTTTTTAAAAAAAGTATGTTTCCATCCTTGATTATTAGCAATGGAGTAATTAACAAAGTGCAGGGGAAATGCTGACCCAAATATTTCCCCCCTCTTATGTGCTTGGAGATTCAACACTGAAATAGTTTCTTTGGACAACTGCGTTCATACATAACATTTGTCCTTTTTTTCATTCAGCTGCATCAATTTTTGAGATGTAAAAACAGTGTTGGAGACAGTATATTATTTGATCGGGAAGGAAAGACGATTGTTGGATTAGATATCATTAATCTTATTTTTTTCTGAAAACCAGACAAAGGTAAAAATTGGAAGGATTGATTCACACTCCCCTACAGAAGAATCATTCATCATTCAGGAAGATGCCATAAAACGGAAAGAATGATTTAATCAGGTTGGTTGCAGTTACAGGCAACCTGCATGTGTGCACTGAATCTCAGTCCTATCAATAAAAATGAGGAGAACAGGTAGAATGTCAACTCTGAAGCTGACCCAGGAAAAGCCATCTTGGAGCATCAGTGCTGCCACACTGGAGCAAGGGAGGATTAGAAATAACTGGGTTTGTGTAATGAAAATAAAATACTTTCTCTTGGGAACCAAGGACATTCTCACACCTGGCTGGAAGTAGGAGGAGTGATGTCACCAGACCAGAAGATGCTTCAGTGATTGGACAATGTGACTGATTGTTTAGGGTCGAGGGAAAAACTTACTTTTAATTAGGTTAAAACCAAGGGGTCCCTCAGAGTTGGTCTTCACCAGACATGTGCCAATATTATATTTCCAATAAAGCTATTCTTTGATGAATTCACTTGCCTCAAAGTACTTGCTTGCAATGGATTTATTACTTGGAATCCTGACAGGGATCATCTGAACCCTTCATTGTCTTTGTTGGATAGCAATTTAATAAACTATTTGGAATAGGAAATGTTAAAGTGATTGTTAATTAAAATAATAAAATCAGTATTAGTCATGAAAAAAGCCATTTTTAACATTTGGTTTATCATATTTACAAAATTTCAAATGTCAAAGATATCAAATTAAAAATATCTCAAAACATAGCAAAAGCATCAACAATTATTTCTGAGCTGTCACTTTATATATTATATTTTGCAAGAACATTTCTTCCTCTTTTCACTTCGAATCTGCTTAGGAAATTCAATATTTGAAAAACAAAACCTTATTATTGTTGTCCCATCTAAGCATGGTGGCATACTGGAAAAATATAGATTCATGGTAATCCTATTACCAAGAAGATAGAGTTCATTAATGCCCTGATGCATAATTATTCATGTCTTTCTTCTCTTGCTTTGGCTTTCTGAATTAGACAGTTCCAGTTTCCCTGTGTACACCAAGACGTTGTCCTGGTTCTTGGAAGCAAATGATAGACGGGAAGCTATTTTGCTGCTACTCTTGCATCCAATGTCCAGAAGGGAAGATTTCTGAGAAAGAAGATAAGGATAGACATTAATGTTCAGTTGCTGTCATGTCCTTGGAGTCTGATTCAGTTGCAATGGAGGCTGCTACAGACTCTCACTTGCTCATCTCACCACCCGCAACAATTCTTCTTGGGATCTCTTGCAACTCTTGAGCAAGCAGCAAGATGCCAAACTCACCACCAAGGTTTGATTACAACTGTGCATATTCAGAAGACAGGAAATTAAGTCACACAGAAATATTCTTCTCTTGCTAGAAGCAATTCCAGCATCTGGCTTGTGTATCATGACACTTATAATTTAATTATTTACGACTCTGGCTTATGGACTAACTGTGACATCATCTCTCCCTTGATTTGGCATCTTCAGATTGACTTTGGATTGTTCAACTTGGAAATGCACCTTACCCAACCAAGTTTTAATCTACAAACTTATTTGTTTAGAAAATGTATATGATCACCCAACTTACATTGACTCCAGGCAGCTTACAGAAATAAAACCCAAATACAAAACCCAATAAACTCCACCTTTCTGTGTTAACAATCAAACAAACCATTTTATTGGCTTGTATCATCATGGGGTCCCCAAGCCTCCTGCCATAATCCTGTTTTCAGGGCCTTAGGAAATATATCTAGGTAGGGACCAATCTTATTTCCATAAGGATGATGTTCCACAGGGAGGGAGCCACCATGAAGAATACCCCTTCTTCTTGGTCCCACTGGATGGCCTTTCTTAAACGATGGGCCCTGAAACATATCTATCTCCACTAATAGCTATTTCTTGCTGTCTTGCTGTTGGGCTTTGCAGTAGCAAGTCTTCCTCTTAGCACTCTGTATATCTAGGAATTCTGTCTGGCTTCTGAAGGAGTACTAAAAAAATCTAAGGTATGAAAATTGCTTGATATGAGCCATGATGGTGCAGTGGTTAGAGTGTGGTACTGTAAACTACTCTGCTGCCTCTGGGATGCCTGCAATTTGGCAGTTCAAATCTCACCAGGCTCAAGGTTGTCTCAGACTTCCATCCTTCTGAGGTGGGTAAAAGGAGCACCCAAATTGTTGGGGGCAATATGCTGATAAAGTAAAGCACTTAGAGAGCTGTAAAACACTATAAAGTGGTATATAAATCTAAGTGCTATTGCTATGATGATGTTGTTATCCATTCAGTCATGCCCGACTTTTGGCAGATCTCTCCACATCTTCTCATCTTGCATTGTTTCTTTGAGTTTTTCTGTGCTCTAGTTGATGTCAGCTTTGATGATGGAAATTTGCTTAGTTAATTCCGATTCTTCACCACTTAATGTATATTATATTTTTCAAGGATTGTCTGTTGATAACTAATTCTATTGAATTTTTGAAAGTTGACAGTTGTGTCAATCATGGTAGTATATAATTACATCTTCCTCTCTTCACTTTTTTGATTGCCTTCATTTTTTTCCATGCATCAGGATCTTCTTCAGTAATTTGTACCTTCACATTATATGTTGAAATATTTTATAATGATTTTGTTGTTAATGCTTCCAGTGAACAGCCTGGTTTTATTTCATCTAGTAGTGAATGACATTTTTTTTCTTGTGATTCAAAGTTTTTCCAACCATTTTTTCCAGTACCAATTTTCTTTGTTCAGCATTTCTAACTATGCAGCTTTCAACTGCCAAAATGATGACCAAGATGTCAACAATATACACACTTTCTCTTTTCATCTTTAGGAATAGATTCCTTGAATTTCCAACTGTCACATCATAAGTATATCTGAGGTTGTTGATGTTTCTTCCAACATTTTAATTGTAATTTCTATTTATTTTGCTCCAATATTTAGCACAAGATTAAATTAACTTAAAAAATGATGATATACAAAAGTTATACATCTCATTTATTTCCTGTTTTTGAACTGTTTATCTCATAGTTTATTCTGTTGTTTCTTCATGAGCAAATTTTTCAGTAGGCAGGTGAGATTTTAATGGTTATCCACAAATTTGTTGCAGTCTACTGTGGTAGACTATAATCTGGATTCCCAGAAGAAAGGCAATGCATACCAGAGAAGCAAAAGGCAGCAAAATTTAGCTAATTTGGGAAAGAAGAGAGTAAAAATAGATCCTCTTAGGAATTCTTATATGTCCAAAATAAAACCATATTTTAATGGTGCAAGTAGTTTGCTTCAATCTGGAAATATTTTCATTTATGAGTCAGGAATAATAAACTATTTATAAAAAGTTCTGTGTATTTTTCTTGGTTTTTAAAAAAAATCTAACATCTACAAAGTAAAAGGAAACATTATATAATCAAGATGGAAAAATAAATATATTTTGAAATGTCTTGTCTATTACTTTAACAAACAGATGTTAGTACTATGGTTGCAAATACCCATGCATATTCTGACTTCAGCTCAGTCTTTTCTGAATGCCACACTCCTTTCCCCCAGAACGGAGCATGCGTAGTCCTTCAGATAACTTGGGCGCTTGCACAGGGGGCCAGATCTTCTAAGTCCTGATGAAGCTGCTGCTGGAAGGAACTTTTCTGCTTGCTGGGCAACTTCTGGTGCCAATGAAGCTGGCATCTCAGCTTCAGGCATTTCTGGGCGAGGGACAGATGGCTGTTCAGGTAGGCTTGCATTCCTGTCAGATCCGTGGGAAGTTTCTTTGGGCATCAGTGATTTCTCTGTTGCAGGAACATCTTGAGGGCCATCTGCAGACGCACTCCAATGCTTTCTAAGCTGATCAATATGGCGGTGCCAGATGCACCCATCTTGCAGTTGGACCCTGTAAGACTTAGGACCAGTTACCGCCACAATTTGCCCAGCCATTCACAAAGGGTGTCCCACATAGTTCCGGGCATAGACCTGGTCATTCTCAGCAAACTCCCTTGCCTGGCTTTTTGACCCTAGGGGTGTGACTGGGGTATAATGCGGATGGAGTGTCTCTAGGGTGGTCCTCAGATGTCTACCCATGAGAAGTTCAGCCGAAGACCTATTAGTGCTGGCACAGGGAATTGTGTGCTGGGTCAGGAGATACTTAGCAAGCCTAGAGTGCCAATCTATAGGCCCAAACCTTGCCAGGACCTCCTTAAATGATCTGACTGCCCTTTCAGCCAGGCCATTACTGGCAGGATGAAAAGGAGCTGTAAGTGTGTGTCTTATTCCTAGGTTGGCTAGGAAGACCTCAAACTCACAGGAAGTAAATTGGGGGCCGTTATCAGACATGGTGGTGTCAGGGAGGCCATGGGTACTGAATATCCTTGATAGAGCCTTAGTGACAGCTTCTGAAGTTGTGGAGGTCATCAAGGTCAGTTCTACCCATTTAGAAAAAGAATCAACCATCACCAGGAATGTATGTCCATGAATGGGGCCAGCCAGATCAATATGCACCCGGGACCAAGAGGCCACAGAATCTTCCCACCTGCCTGGAGTGGACGTGGGTGGAGCAGGTCTGGTAGCTTGGCATGGCTGACAAGCATTCACCCAACTTGTAATCTGAGCATCCATGCCTGGCCACCATACATAACTGCGAGCCAGGGCCTTCATCCTTTGTTTTAAAATAAATTTTATTGGTTTTTAAAAACAAACATAAACAAACAAAACATAAAAACATCAAGCTATCTTCCATAGGTGTACATACAGTGTGCCGGTTGGTTTACAAATTGTTTTGTGCTTCCATTTCGTAGTCTTCAATTACAATCACATTACATATAATCTCATATTGTCAATCAAAAATTAAATACCTTAGTATCATTATTAATCAATCATTTGACTATACTTTTATTCATTCATGTTTTACAAGATAACCATAATTTACTTAGTTTATTTTATAACAGTTCATATTATCATCCCAAATCTATCCGAAAATCATTTTGTAGATATAATAAGAAAGAAGTACATCTTTATATATTTATTATTTTCCAAAAGTCTACATATTTCATTATTGTACTTTATTGTCTAACCATTGATAGAAAAGATCTCAAATTTTATAAAATTGTTTATCCTCTTGTTCTCTAATTTCAAATGTCAATCTACTCATTTCAGCACATTCCAATATTTTCTTAATGATTTCCTCCTGTGATGGTTTTTTCTAATTTTTCCTGTTTTTAGCAAATACAATCCTAGCCACGGTTAATACATTTACAATCAGGTATGTCAAGTCTTTACTATATATTTCAGGCAAAAATTCCCAATGAAAATATCTCTGGTTTTAAGTCTATATGTTTTTTTGTCATTTTTTCCAAACACATGTGGATTTTAGTCCAGTATATTTTAGCATACGCACAAGTCCACCACATATGATAATATGAGCCAGGTATCTGATGACATTTCCAGCACTTTTCAGATTTATTCTTGAACATTCTTGCTATTCTTGTCGCGGGAAAGTGCCACCTGTAAAACATCTTATACAAATTTTCTTTATATGCTGTTGACATTGTCATTTTATAATTTTGAGACCACAATTTTTGCCATTTCTCTAAATCAATCCCATATCCAAAATTCTTCCCCCAAGCAATCATTGTTTCTTTAACTTGTTCTTCTTCTAGTTTAATTTCTAATAAATATCCATACATTTTTTTAATCACCTTTTCATCAGTACCTGTCAAAATCTTATCTAAGTCAGTCAGTTTATCATAGAAACCTTCTGTTTTAGAATCTTTATCATACCTTTAATGTATTTGCACATATGAAAACCAATTCATCTTTATACCTTGTTCCTCTAGTTTTTGCATAGATTTAAGTTCACCCTTTTCACTCAATATTTCACCATATCTAACTGTTTGTTCCTTTTTGTATATTACAGGATACGAAAATGCTTCAATAGTCGATAACCAGACTGGAATTTTCAAATAACATCATCTTTTAATCTTCTCCCAGTTTAACCACAGAGACTCCCGTATATAATGTCTTCTAAAATACCCCTGTGTTTTAGCTCCTTTGTACCATAAAAAAGCATGCCACCCCAACAACAAATCATGTCCTTCTAATGTCAACAATCTAATATTTCTTAGTGTTATCCATTCCTTAACTCACATCAGATTTGTAGCTTGGTAATACAACTCCCAATTAGGCAAACCAAATCCTCCTCTAATTCTAGCATCTTGCAAAAGTTTTAACTTTATTCTCGCTTTCTTACCTTGCCATATATATTTCAACACATTTTTATTTAAATCTTCAAAGTAATCTTTTCTAAGCCTAATTGGAATTGTTTGAAAAAAATATAAAATTCTGGGTAATATATTCATCTTGATTGTTGAGATTCTCTCTATTAGTGACAGTTGTAAGTTTTCCAATTTCACCAAATCTAGCACTATCTGCTGTTTAAGTTTAACATAACTATTCTCTTTTAATGTACTACACCTTGCTGTCAAATATATCCCCAAGTACTTGATCTTATTTGTGACCTGAATTTTCAATAGACCTGCCAGTTCTTCCTTTTGTCTTAATCGCATATTCTTTGTCAAAATCTTTGTCTTATCTTCATTTTCAAACCAGCCNTTATTTATTTTCAAACCAGCCACCTTTCCATATGTCTCTATCTTTTCTATCAATTTTGATGCTGTTTCTAGTGGGTCTTCTAAGATGAAAACCAGATCATCCGCAAATGCTTGCAGCTTAAATTCTTCCTTTTTGATTTTCATCCCTTTTATATTCTTTTCATCTCTAATATTTCTGTTTAACACTTCCAAAGTTAACACAAACAACAAATGTGATAGTGGGCACCCTTGTCTTGTTCCTTTTCTTATATTAATAGAGTCTGTCAGTTCTCCCTCTTTCATTACCTTTGCCGTTTGCTTATAGTATATAGCTTCTATTGCTTGAATAATTTTTTTAGCAAAACCCATCTGTTCCAACAATAATAACATGAATCGCCAATTCACATTATCAAATGCTTTCTGTGCATCTAGAAATATCAGAGCCATTTGTTTTTCAGGATGTGCCTCGTAGTATTCCAAAGTATCCAAGATTACTCTCATATTGTCTTTAATTTGTCTCTTTGGCAGAAATCCATTTTGATCAGGATAGATACAATTATTTAAATATTTTTGAAGTCTTTCTGCCAATATTGAAGCAAAGATTTTATAATCTGCATTTAGTAGAGAAATGGGTCTATAGTTCTTAATTTGTAATGGGTCGGCCTCCTCTTTTGGAATAAGTGTAATATAGGCTTCTGACCATGATTTAGGTATCTTCTTCTTTAACACAACTTCATTCATAACTTCCAGCAATGGAAGATTCAACGATTCTTGTAATGTTTTATAAAATTCTGCCGGAAGCCCATCTGGGCCTGGTGCCTTTCCATTATTTTGCTTTTTAAGTGCTTCAATTAACTCCATCATCATTATATTGCTTTCTAACATTTTTTCAGTCTCTTTAGGTATCTGAGGTAAATTAGCATTCTGTAAGTAATGCTTAACTCTTTCCTCATCAATATTCTCTTGCATATATAATTTCCCATAGAAGTCTCGAATGATTTCCTTCTTCTCTTTGCTACCATGGCAAACCTGGCCTTGGCCATCTATTAATTGCAATATTTTCCTTGATTCTTTCTCCTTTCTCAATTTGTATGCTAACCATCTACCTGGTTTGTGTGCGTCTTCAAAGTAGTTCTGTTTAGTACCTCTAATTTTCTGTGCTAATTCTTCTTTTTCTATTTGACCCATTTTGTGTTTAATTATATCCATTTTTAGCTTGATGTCCTTTTTCTGTGGCATTTTCTGTAGCTCTTTTTCAAGTCTTTTAAGCTCATCCTCTAGGGCCTTAGAGGCTAGCTTTTTCATATTATTCCTTTTCCTTGTATAGTCTATTATCAAGCCTCTAACATATGCGTTATGTCTCACCTGTACCAATGAGGTGAGAAGTCCAAATTTCCAATTGAATATAAACAAGCAAGCAAGTCCAGTAATTACAGGGTTAAATTCCTTGAGCCAATAAAGTTTTTGGCAGTCTCACACAAGCTGTCTGCCAAGTCCGACAAGAAAGCAGGAATGTAAATCACAAGCTGTCACCGCACACAGGATACTCCGAAACTTCTCTCACTAAGTAACACATTGTCCTGAACAAGTTCCCAGAGTGAACACATCCACTTTTATTCCCTGTGGGGCGTGTCGGTCCCTCATCTCAGTCTCTGATTCGTCCTTTCTTTCTGCGTTGCATCTCGCACTTTTGCCTGCGCCATTGCCTCGCATCAAGCCAGCATTCCTCAGCTTGATCCTCAGTCAGAGACTCTAATACGCCCTCCTGGTTATCTGCCGACACCTGAGGCACAATCAGGGAGGAAGGTCTTGCCGAAGAGGAAAGTCCTGGGGAGGAAGGCAACTCCAAATCCTCTAACAAAGCAGGCTCAAACCTCAGAGCCAAATCTTCCTCTTCCTCATTGTCCAAGTCTTCATCCTCTAACAAAGCAGGCTCAAACCTTCGAGACACAACACATATGCCTTCATTGTATCCCATACATTCTGAATTGATGTATCTTCTTTTTTGTTTTCTCCAAAGAAAAAAGCCAATTCTTTCTCTATCCACTGTGTGAAGTCTTTTTCCTTTAAAATAGTATTATTTAATGTCCATCTAGATCTTCTTTTTTGTCCTTTCCATTTAATTGTCATTGGATTGTGATCTGCCCAAGTACTTATTTCAATATTTATATATTGAATGTTAGATATTAATTCTGTTGACATCAATATCATATCTATTCTGGACCATGATAAGTGTCTATTTAAATAGAAGGTGTATTGTTTAGTTTTAGCATTTCTTTCTCTCCATGCATCTTTTAAGTTATTTCATTTACCATTTTAAAAAAAGATTTAGGGAGAGTCTTTCTGTTTTTCTTTACTGTTTTCTGTGCTGTATAGTCCAATTTATTGTCTACAATTCCATTAAAATCTCCCATCATAACTATATTAGCATAATCCAGTTCAACTATTTTCATATGTAATTTTTTGTAGAATTCTTCTTGTTTGTCATTCAGAGCATAAATTGCAATCAGGAGTGTTTTCATATTATTGTCCATTATTTCACCATTAGTATTCTTTCATCATCATCGGTATAGATCAATTTTGCTGGGGTGGTCTCTTTAATATATAAAACCACTCCTCTTTTCCTACATTGGGGCAAGGAAGTAAATATTTTCCCTAATTTTGGCTATACTAACAACTGTTCATATTGTTTTTTAATATGTACTTCTTTTTTTTTTTTTTGAAAAAAGTTTTATTGATTTTAACAACGAACAAGAAAACATAAAACATAACACATAAAACATAAAAACACCCTCCTCCTTCATAAATTTACAGACAGTGTATCAGTTGGTTTGCCACTCCTTTTTGTGCATCCATTTCATCGTCTCCATTATAATTGTATTACATAATAGCTCACATTATCAAACAACAATTATATAACCTGATATCATTATTAAACAATCATTTGACTACAATTTTATTAACTCATGCTTTAATGAGATAACTACAGTTTACTTAATTTATTTTATAACCAATCATAAAAATACCAGAACTATCGCCAAAACCGAACACTTCAGCAGCAGAATAATCAGAGAAGCCATAGAGATAGAAAAACGCC
>BHEV01019771.1:0-11633 GCA_004319985.1 Emydocephalus ijimae | reverse complement strand
AGAACATAAGAACTCAATCAAAAAGGAAGAACCAACCTCTTCCCTGGTCCAACACCTCAAAGCCACAGGACATGAGATTGAATTTAAAAATACGAGAACTATCGCCAAAACTGAACACTTCAGCAGCAGAATAATCAGAGGTGCCATAGAGATAGAAAAACACCCACACAGCATGAATAAACGAGATGATACCTCTCGCCTACCAGCCATTTGGAAACCCGCCCTCATGAACAGACGAGTACCTAACATGAAGAACGACACCAGACCCACACCCCTGAGAGCCACACAAGATGCCACCACCACACTTCCACGTAGAAAGCAGACTCACACTGACAAAGAAGATGAGACACAACCACGGACCAGAAGCCACACTGCAGCTGAATCACTACACACTTCAAACTCCTCCAAGCCATACATGAAGCGAACTGACCCCCACCATGAAGATGCAGCACGACCACGAACTTGAACCCAAACAGCAAGTTCACAGCTCACCAGCTCAAATCCCCCAGCAACTAAGACTAACCAGAGCACAACCAAGCCCCCACCTGAACAGAACACGCCTCCAGCCAATCAGAACACAGCCAACCCCTCAACCAATCAGAACACAGCCAAATCCCCAACCAATGAGAACACCCCCCAGCCAATCAGAACACAGCCAAGCCCCCACCCAATCAAGTCACACTCCCACTAGCAGTTAGGAAGCAGCTGCAAGCTCACATCACTCTGAGAAGCACAGAGCTGAAGACCAAGCCTGAAGATGATGAATTGGTCTTCATCGAAATGTTAGCTAGATACTTCCAATCTTACGCGGGAGAAAACCCGAATAACCAAAGATCCATATGTATGTGTGTATATATATATATATATATATATATATATATATATATATATACACACACACACACACACACACATATACACACACACACGCACACACACACAAGCACACACACACAGATTACTTTTCAAAATCATTCTTTTTTTTTTTTGGCAGGGCAAGATTAAAGTGGTTAACAGCCTTTTAAACCAAGTGCAAAATATGTATATTTAGCAATAACCTGAAAAGTATAGCAATCAAATCAATACCAAAACTATTTAGCAATTAAGAGCCTATTAAAACAGATGCATCTTTGTTGGCTCATTTCAGTTGTGGGATGGGCAACATATAAATTTAATGAATAAATAAAAGTCAGTAAAAAAAAATCTTTATCATTTTCTCAAGCATTAAGGTGGTAGAATTGAAGAACAACTTCTATTCATTCCATAGACTGTAAATAATATATAAAAAGCCTCTCCAGTTTATTATCCCTGGCCCATGAATCATTTATTTTGTTGATTATGAAATTAATTTGAGTGTTGTGTGGCCTAGACATGGAGCTCTCGCCTCACACTCAGGAGGCTGTGAGTTCGATCCTAGGTAGAAGCAATTTTTTTTTTCTCCCTGGACACGATGAGTTTATATTTGCTGAACAAAACTCTGCATTGGTGACAGGAAGAGCATCCGGAAATTCAGTTGCCCACACTCCACCTCACAAGGGATTAAGGGGTCATTAAAAGAAGATGATTAATTATGAAATTAATTTGCCTCCCATCTCACAATTCAATATGAAGAATTCACTTTTAGCTATGCCAAAAAGGGAAAACATCAGAATAGAATAGAATAGAATTCTTTATTGGCCAAGTGTGATTGGACACACAAGGAATTTGTCTTTGGTGCAAATGCTCTCGGTGTACATAAAAGAAAAGATACATTCATCAAGAATCATCAGGTACAACACTTAATAATAGTAATAGAGTACAATAAGCAATCAAAACATACTAGGAAACAGTCAATATAAATTGTAAGGATTTAAGTAACAAAGTTACAGTCATACAGTCACAAGTGGGAGGGGATGGGTGATAAGGAGTGATGAGAAGATTAATAGTAATAGTAGTGCAGACTTTGTAAATAGTTGGACAGTGCTGAGGGAATTATTTGTTCAGCAGAGTGATGGCATTTGGGGAAAAACTCTCCTTGTGTCTAGTTGTTCTGTTGTATAGGGCTCTATAGCATCATTTTGAAGGGAGGAATTGAAACAGTTTATGTCCGGGATGTAAGGGATCTGTAAATATTTTCACATGGCTCTTTTTGACTTGTGCAGTATGCAGGTCCTCAATTGAAGGCAGATTGGTAGTAATTGTTTTTTCTGCAGTCCTAATTACTCTCTGAAGTAATTCCATTCAAGTTACACTGGTTGTCTGAAGATGGCAAACATAATATACAATTTTTCAATTTAGAAAGGCTCAGATTCTTCATCCTTGATCCAATAAATGGCAGCTAAGTAGGTTCTTCAACATTTGGAAGTGATACCTCTTCAGTTTCTTTAGTAAGAAAGAGATACTGCGACTAGATTTTTTGGATCCTGGCAAACATCAAATATCTTTTATTAATATGGTTACTTCCGATTTTATATCTTTCAGGAAAAAATAAATTGTTTTCCCCCTGTTGCTTCAGTGAGAAAACAAGAAAAAAAAATAGTGTTATCTTAAGGAAGAGGCAGCAAAAATAGCTGGAAATAAAATTAGTAAAGTCAAGGTCTAAAGGGGATTTATTGTCTAATTTGAAGATTCAGTACAATTTGACAGCAATATGGGTATGCCTATGTAGGCATGCACATCTATCCAGAAACCTGCTAAATCTTAAAAGAGATCCTTTACTTGATTAAGCACATCAGACTGATCTGGCAATTTCACTCAAAACATTCAAAGGGCTGTTTCAGAGGAATAAATGGATGAAATCAACTTCAAATGCAAAATTCATACAACCCTATTTCGAAGCGCCACAGCTTTTTATGCTGGTGGAGAAGAGAAAGAACTATATCCCTTAAATCAGCATCCTGCTGTTTTCCCACAAAATATATGCAATAACGAGAGGAAGAAGAGAAACCAGAAAGGAGGTAAGGATCAAAAACCCTCCTGCCTTCAGTAGGTGAATGTTCTATGGTTCAATTTTACAACATAGTGACAGTGTGTTTGTCATGAATTAGGGGACCCCAATCCCTGGTCTTTGGCCTGTTGGAAACTGGGCCACACAAACAGCAGGCAAGCACCCACAGGTCCATTTCTGTAAGCAGCAGGCGCATCAGAGGTGGTATTCAGCAGGTTTTGACCAGTTCTGGAGAACTGGTAGCAGAAATGTTGAGTAGTTCAGAGAACCAGCAAATACCACCTATGGTTGGCCTGCCCCCTTCTATTCTCTGCCTCCAGAGTCCCAACTAATCAGCTGGGTTTTCTTTTGTTGCCCTGCACAGGAGAATGGAGCTGAAAAGCAGGTTAGTAAGGTGGGGAGGGAATGGGGATTTTGCAGTAACCTTCCCCTGCCATGCCCACCAAGCCATGCTCACCAAGCTACACCATGCCCACCAAGCTATGCCCACAACTGGTAGTAAAAACTTTTGAATCCCACCACTGAGGCACATGTACAAGACTACCCTCTCCCCCCTGCTGCTCGCCAGTATATGAAGCCAGAAAAGTTGGGGACCACTGCGGTAAACTGAACCTTTATCCATCTTTTCCCATGGCAAAATCACTGAAGTTGCACTTCACCTTCTCCCACATCATGATTATGATGAGGTGGGATCCTTGTTGCTCTCTGAGCTTGGTTGTTTTCCTGCAGATGTTTTATTACCCAACTTGGTGGCATCATCAATTCAGTTGGGTTACCTCGTTGGGTAATGAAATATCTTCAAGAAAACAACCAAGCTTAGAGACCTCTAACGACCCCACAATTCAACCTTGATCTACAAATGTTCTCTTCTATCAGTACTTCTGATAATTTCATGCTTTGCTCATCCTTCCCTTGGTTTGTGTGCTCATTTGAACCTCCAGAAATCCACATTATAAAAAGTTGTAATTAAAAGAAACAGAAGTTGTCAAGCATATTAGAACCCACAGCCAGGAACAATATTTTGACAGGCAATCACATTTAGCAAAGGTTGTTCTCCTACGACAGTTCATTGCATTACTTCTAAATTGCTTAATGTTCTATTTCAGGACTTTTATAAATGGCTAGGTTGCATATGCTTTACTTAATAGACCCTGTTACTCTTTTGAGCAATGAGCAAATCTGACTTGACAATAAGAAAATAAGAAGTACTCTGCTGGGTTATGCCAAAAGTCCATTTGCTGGATACTTCTAAGAGGTAGAGAAAAACATATAATCATTCTTTTCTCTGATTCTTATCCAGCAGCTGGTGTTCAGAAGCCTTATTATATTGCTAAATTATTAATGGCTAGATTCACATATTATATTAAGCCAGAAATAAGCAGACCAAATCACAGCTTAGTGTTGTATATTAACTATGCCAACATGGAAATGGCTGCTTGTTGGAATTCCTTGTTGGAATGTATTTCAATGCAACAACTACAGTAGTATTTAGCCAGTAGATGGCAGTATTTACACGTTTGGATCTATGGTATATATTCTATGCTCTTTTGTTCTAAGTAGAATTTCCTGTTTCCTGTTATGGTGATATAGTTGAGCAGTAAAGAACATGGTGACTGTACTCTTTTTTTGCTTTGTGTGGTGCTTTATATAAACATAATTTCTAATAATGCCTATATGCAATAACATCCATAACTAATCATGATGATGTGGGAAGTACACACCAAAAGGACAGTCCCAGGAACCACTAAAGCAGTGCCTAAACTTAAAACAGCCCTTCCCCTTTAAGAAAGACAAATCACCACAAACTAAAGTCCCAATCTGAATAGAAACAAGAGCAGATGCTCAGACTAATTGAAAGTCTGGGCATGCTGCCAACAGCCATTAACGGCTGTTATAAAGAATAACAAAACTTGACCACAAAGAAGCCTCAGAAACACTTGAATAAGGCCATAAATATAAGGGGAATCAGGCTAAAAAGAACTCACTAAAGCACTCTTCTTTCCTGCCTCCATGACAGGATTAACCCCTAGAATAGGGGGAAAAAACACCTTGGACCAGGATTAACCCAGTAAAGTAGGGAAACAAAAACCCAGGGTGATCACTTCAGATAGAGGCACATCAAAAACCATCAAACTGTAGAAGCTTCAAGGGAAAATCAAGTATAAAAAGGCATGGGATTGTTTCCACAACCTGACTGATAGCCAGGAACACTTGAGTTGTGTCATTACTTCCTCTTGCCTTTCTGAATTAAAGACTCACTTTCTGGCAGCTTGCTTCAGTGACAATTTCTTCTCAGCGCCAGTGACTGCTTCCCAGCTGTGGAACAAACCAAGGAGATTTCTTCCAACAATAACATCAAAATATTGGCCCACATAGATGTCACAATTATCAATTTATCCCTGGCTATCCATAATCAATTTTAACTGTGTAATGTTCTTACATTTTGTCATTTCCTTTACTACTTCTGCATATGAAATGGTATTCCTGTTAAGCTGTAACTTGCTGTATAGATCTGGCAAATCTAGGCTTATTCAATAAACTATGAATAAGGCAAGCTAATTCAATGTGTGCACAAATAAAATTAATACATTAACATCAATTACTCAGTCATGTCATTAACCAATGTTATTCAGTCATTGAATTATGTGTGAATGGGAGGGAATGCCTAAAAATAATACAACCAGGAAACACAAGTCAAGAACAGCCCAAATTTTAATTTCCAATAATAGATCAGCTAAAGTTTTTTATTTATTACTACAGGAAAAATTAGAAGGAGACAAATTTTGAAGTGAGTACCATCTTGCTTCAAACCTTCTAGTGTTTTTTTAAATGAAAATTTAGCAGCTCTGTGTGCTGTTTCTGAATCATTTCTAAGTCTTGGGGAAGATAGTCTAATCTATGCCAAGACATGCAAAGAGTTTGGGGGATTTTTTTCGCCCTGGATTGCAAGATTAGGAAATAGTACAGAATAGATTCTTTTTTTTACCCCATAAAAGAAAGATTTGTTCATTCCAGAGAGATTTTGGAACTGTGCAAAAGGGAAGGGAAATAACTTGATAGTTATTTGTGAAGTATTACATCCAGACTTATAAAAGATTTTAATAGCATGTTACAATGTAGATAAACTATTTCTGCAGTACAGGTGTTTCTGAATAATCTCTTAAGGATTCCTCAAATCTCAAAAGTAATTGAAAGGATTATGAAACTATTTCAGAATGACAATGAAAACCAGCTCAGAGTATGCATTTGTGAGCAGATAAGGTTGTTTCTTTTCTGCAAGCTGTTTCTTCCAACACAGACACTTTTTTAAAAAAGCTCTGTTGCAATTGGTAGCCTGATATGCCAAATGCGCTTATTTCAAAATCAGATATTGAGTAGTTATTTGTAAAGTATACACCAGAGAAGGAAGAAAAAAAGTCACGAAGTTCAAAGGAAATTACCTCTTGCTTTCTCTTTGCCTGAGATAACAGAATCCAGCAGAGAACAGCTGGGAAGAAAAGGAAGAATTAGTCAGGAATTAGTAGCAGAAATAAATGCTGCTTTTATATCAGTAAGCAGATTTTTTTCTTTTTAAAAGAAAAAAAAATCAACCAAGATGGCCAGGTTCATAACAGAATTCATATCAGGTTCATGGAGAACTCAACAGCCATTTTTCTGAACTGGTTTAAGATCTGTGTTTAAGCAGAAGGGTGGACTAGAAGACCTCCAAGGTCCCTTCCAACTCTTCTATTCTATTCTGTTCTGTTCTGTTCAGAATTTTTTTCCCTTATTTTCCTCTCAAAAATCTATGCCTGACCAGATAGTTTCGTAGCGAAGCACGGGTATCAAGCTAGTGCTTTAATATTGAGCCAGAGAGCATGTGTACATTAGTGAAACACTATATCCCTCTCCACTGCAGTCAATCACATCAAGATTGATTTCCTTATTATGCCTGATTGGCAACCCAGAGAAGAAATGAGCAATTGTCAGTCAAACTGCTTTGAAGAGAGCGCCCCTTGTTCTGAATTAATATAATTAATATATAATTAAACAGATTCATGACAAACTGATTTCAAGATGGCTGAAATGGAAGAAGAGTAGATAATAAACTTTCTTATCCATAAAAAGCCCATGTTTATCTTCCGTTCAAAGAGAAAGTTTTTTTTTTTTTTAAAGAATCCCATTGGGTTCTGGTAAACTTTGGGGATCTTAGCGGTTTGCGGGCAGGCATTTCTTTGAATTATCCTTAAATAGTTGAGCATTTGATCAATTCTTTGAAATTTTACTGAACTTGGTCTCTTTTTAGGGAAATCTTCTCTTTCATTGTTCTTCATATGGAGGGAAAGGGATCTTTGCAGTCAAAGTAAGAATATCTTACCAGTTTTTCTTCATTTCCCTCTTGCTACTCGTCTGAAAGTTGCATGTTACATCAAAGTATTTCCTATTTTATCAAAACACAAAATCTCGCCGCTTGGATTTCTCCAGAAGCAGTTTCCTTAGAACTGAAGGAAGACTTTATTTAATATACAATGTTGCAAAAATATCATTTCACTTGTGTGCTGTGCCTACGGGCAGTTAATTTCAAATATGAGGTTTTCACACAAAATTTACAGCCGAGATATCAAAACGATATTAAAGTGAGTAAGAATGAAGTCAGGGGATTTAAGAGAGAGAATTAGCAATAACGACTGCCAATTTAGTCCCATTTGGTAGCTTATTGTAAAACCAAAAATGTAGTAAAAAGAGAGGAGGGAAAAAAAGAAGTTAATTCAATTGAATTGGATAGACCAGAGACTAAAATATGAAAACGTCCCTCTCAAGTTTATAATTTAAGTATTTAAAATATACATATACTGTCTTACCACAAGGAACTAAAAATACTTAATTATACTGCAAAAGATATTGTATTGTCACTGTGTCTAACCTAAAACTATGGTATACTCTTTAAAAACCCATTTCTAGTTATGCAAAAGAGTATTATTATTATATTATTATTATTATTATTATTATTATTATTATTATTATTATTATTATTATTATTATTATTATTGTTATTATTTTACAATATCTAAATTATTTATCATCATCTGCTATCTTCTTTATTTGCCTATAGTGATATCCATTAGCTAGATAATAATCCATTTGCTTGTTTGAGATTGCATCAAATCTATTATTAATTAAAAATCATTTTAAAAAATCAGGTGTGAGGGGGACTAAGTAGTTAAATTTTAGAATGCCATTTTAAGTGTCAATATGATCTCAATTTGGGGAACCCAACTATTCAAAAAAGAGATTTCCAATAATTAAATTATATTTCAATTTACATATTTTTAACCAGGGTGAGATATATCTACAATAAATGTGAATATATTTTTGTAACTTTCTTGTAAGAATACCATCAGTAGTAATTATTGAGAATTTCATTCACAATGAAAATGAATTAACTATTAAGATGAATTAATGAATGAACTTGAATAAATGAATTAACAATTAAAATATTGCAACGATAATTTCTTCTACATTTATTTCAACTATTCTCCTTTAAATGATTGAAAAAGCAGATCTCCTTTTTCTTTTCTCTTCTCTTATTCTTTCCTTTCTTTTCTCTTTTCCTCAGTCCATCAATCATCCCCACCTTAAGGTTCTCCTAACTGCTATCTCCTCTCAAAAGTGGCGCTGCAGGAAATCATAGTTTAACCTAGAATGAATCAAGAAAAAATACTGAAATTTTGCTGGGAAAGAAAGGGGAAGGAAAGTCACCGGTCATGCAAAAATTGTTTATTTCAGATCTATAACTCTGAGAATAGTGCTAGAAAACTACTTCAGGAAGATTTGAAGTCTCACTGCCAATAATGGTTTCAGCAGTGGTGGGATTAAAAAAAAAATACTACCAGTTCTGTGGGCATGGCTTGGTGGGCATGGTGTGGCTTGGTGGGTGTGGCTTGGTGAGCATGGCAGGAGAAGGATACTGTAAAATATCCATTTTCTCCCCACTCCAGAGGAAGGATACTGCAAAATCCCATTCCCTTCCCACCCCACTAACCTGCTTTCCAGATCCGTTCTCCTGTGCAGGGCAACCAAAGAAGACCCAGCCGATCAGCTGGGACTCGATGGGAGGCAGAGAGTAGATGGGGGTTGAGTCAGTGAGAGGTGGTATTTGCCGGTTCTTCAAACTACTCAAAATTTTCGCTACTTGGTTCTCCAGAACTGGTCAGAATCTGCTGAATACCACCTTTGGATTTCCGTAGATGAATGACTGAGAAACTCCCTAGACATCAAAGGATCTTGGAGGTCTTCTATCTAGACCAACTCCTTGATCAAGCAGGAAGCCCTATAACATTTCCAACAAATTGTTGTTCAATCTTTTTTAAAAAACTTTCAGTGATGGAGCACCCATAACTGATTAATCATTCTCACTATTAGGAAGTTTCTTCTTAGTCCTAGATGGTTTCTCTCCTTGATTAGTTTCCATCTTTACTGTATCCTGTATCTTGCATTTGAAAAAAGTCAATTGGGGCAATAAAATCTAATGCCCCAAATTAAAGTGTTATTGCTTTGAGAAGTTTATATTCAGCAGTACTATTGAAATGATCTGAGTTTTTATTTAAGTTTTTTAAAGTTTTAACTTTATTTAAGTTTTTATTTTTGCTACTTGGTGTAGATTGAGAGAAAAATCATGAAGGAAAAAAAAAATAACCCCATCCAAGAAGGTATGGACTTCTCAGAATCTCTTTCTTTCTTCCTAAGCTGGACATTCTCTACCCCTTTAGTGATCAGGTGGAGTAGGAACCCAAAGGAATTTACAAATACCTTTGTCTTACATCATGAATCATATCTTGACATTTCTGAATGATAAATCAATACATTTTTTGAGAAAGAAGAAGGAAAGAGAGAGAAAGGGGAGGAGGGGAGACCCTGTAGTATTTTATAAATAATGAGAGGTTAGCATAAAGTGCAGGCAGCAAAGAACAAATCATATTTCTACCTGAGGAATTTTTAAGATCATGTCTCAAATATGATAAATGACCCACATGGGAATTTTCCTAAAGCTATTAATATGCTGGGTATTCTATACAGTGCCCAAAATTGGAGCTTTTATATTAGCATGCTTTTGGAAGTACACAAGAAACATGAAATTAGTGTTGTGATAATATTTTTTTTCTTAGTTTATTTCAACTACTTCCCTTGCCCTTTCAAATTATTGAAAAAAACAGATCCTGGCCTTTCCTTTCCTTTCTTTCCCTTTCTCACAAAAAGGAAAAAAAAACCCAATGAATAACTTATGGATATAGTGTCAAATTCTGGAGTATATCACTATAGTAATTTTAGATTAACATGTTATTTCCAGTGCACTTTATTTTAGTTCCAAAAGTTTTGTGCATGGACCACTTCAGAGGTCTAACACATGAGTTCTGTCTATCTCCTAGGGAGAGGAGATAAGTAAAGATGACAAGAGGTTGTTAGAAAGACCAAACACAAGAAGCTGGAAAATTAGCTCCTCTCCCTCTCCCTCTTCCCCTCCCTTCCTTTCCTCTCCCTTCTCTTTCTTCCCTATCCATTTATTTCCTCCCCTCCCCTCCCCTCCCCTCCCCACCTCTCCTCTCTCCTTCTTCCCTTCCCTCTCCTCCCTTCCCCTTCCCCTTCTCTTCCCTTCCCCCCCCCTCTTTTTTTTTAAATATGCCCATTGCTGTTTTCTGCCTTGCTTATCTCCATTACGGGATTATTTTTATCCAGACCTTGTGTTTCCTGTCCTTGTTCTTGTAGCCGAAGGAGGATGATTGATTGGAACCAGAGCTTCTTCTCTGCAAAGACTGTTGTAACATTAGAATCTAGAATGAGGGGATCAAGCTATATGTTAAGTGTGTACCAAAGAGTTTTTTCTACCTTTCCTTTAGTGCTTCAACATATTAAATTAGACTTCAGCTAGGCACACTGTAACTAAAGGGGGAGAAAAGGAATGAAGGAATGCCTGTGAGGAAGAAAGATTTTTAAAATGTGCTTGCATGCATTATGTAGTTTTAAAAATCAAAATATTGCTAAAATAATCTCAGTGCCATAAAGGAAGAACACATATCTGTTGTAATAACCTGTTTCCAAAAAATACGACCTTCCCTGAAAGTAAGTCCTAGCTTGATTTTTACACATGCACCCAATATAAGCCCTATCCCCCAAATAAGTCCTAATTAAGATCCCGCCCACTCCAGAGTGCATGAGTAAAAATTAAGACTAGGTGGGGATGTGTGTTGGAGGAGCTGCCCTACTATTTACCTTTGGACAGTTGTAGCCAAGCTTTGCACACCCCGACACCTGCCTTGCTGGCCCATTTCTTCTGCAGCTGGCAAGGCTTTCCTGAAGGCCTCTGTAACTAATAATATTGGCTGCAGAGGAATAAGACCTGATGCCTTTATTGGTGGTGTATATATATATTTGGAATAAAATATATATATTTGGAAGCCTGCACTCACAAACAAAAAAATCTCCACACCACAAGCCAGGCAAACACCTGGGCACAAACAGATCCCCCCTGATACCTCCAGCTCAAACANTCTCAACCAATCAGGATGAAGAAAAAACCATTCTGGCACAGCAATAGGCTGCCCCAAATTTAAATCTGAAACCACTGTAAAAGTCTAACTCACAGATGGATACTATACAGAAGCCTGATGATGGCAGATGGGATTCTGCTGAAACGTTGCTACAACTTTAAAAGCACCACTACTATGATGTG
>BHEV01019770.1:0-15206 GCA_004319985.1 Emydocephalus ijimae | reverse complement strand
TCAATCATTTGGAAGCCTGCACTCACAAACAAAAAAATCTCCACACCACAAGCCAGACAAGCACCTGAGCACAAACAGATCTCCCCTAATACCTCCAGCTCAAACACACCCCAACCAGGCACCCAGATGAAACCCAACTTCCTAACTAATGATAGCCATCCATTTACCCGGAGCCAAGCTGCACAAAAGGCCTCCAATAAAGTAACACAATGTTGCCAGTCAATCAAGATACAAAAAGAGCCAACAAACAGACAGAAGATATTAGAAACACCAATTAAGCAGAACACAGCAAACTCCAAGACCAATAAACACAGACCAAGACTCCCAACCAATCAGGATAAAGAAAAAACCATTCTGGCACAGCAATAGGCTGCACCAAATTTAAATCTGAAACCACTGTAAAAGTCTGACTCACAGATGAGCACTATAAAGAATTGGCTTCTGGTTATCCAGTATGAAGGAGAGATACTCTGGACAACTTTTTATATTTAATTTCCATTTCTGAACTGATCTGCAGCATTGAAAAGATTAGAATTCTTTATGAGTCTTACTTCAAATAAAACGTTGACTACTTAAAATGATGAAGGTTAAGAATTCATTCATAATTTTATTATGAATTAGCAAAATGCCATTTTCTGATTATTTGAATATCAAGTATACTCTTTAAATAAAGAGGATAATAATTAGAGACCTGGGTTTTTTTAAAGTAAGGAACTTATTCATCTGCAAACACTAGAAATGCCTTAATGCAGAGGAAAAAAGTTATTAAAATGATTAAAATATTCATGATCCTGCTTCTTTAGACATGTTCATTTCATTAAGAGTGAAAATGTGTGTCGATCCTTGCCTATAATATGGCTTAGTCGAGGAACATCACTGAAGGAAATGGGATTTTTTTAGTGCTGGTAGGACATAATAATTTTAAAAAATGTTATATCACACCACAATAGAAAGGGATGATAGGAACAGAAAAATAATATTAATAGAAATTTCAGTGTTTATAACAGGTATTATATGTAATCTGTTTGCACAAAGTGGAAGAGAAAAAAATCTGACTTAATCATATTAAGAATAAAGAATAATCACATGAAGATATGCCAAAATGTGCTTTTAATTTGTATTCTTTTGAGCTAAGCAATAACATTGAAAATTCTACAGACTGGAACAAACTTTGGAATATTAAAACTGGGCTGGTTACTAGGGCCAGAGGTTTAGTCTTCTGAGCTATCAAAATCATGCCCATCTTTAGGAACTTTTCTTTACGAATTATTTTTTCTCCCAATTTTTCCCCTTGGTTCCTTTCCTGGATCTTCAGAACTCCTGGTGAAACATTTATATTGTCTTAGCTCCAATATGTTAAGAGTCCATACACTCCAGTATGTTAAGAGTCAGAAACCATGATATGGCCATGACCATCTCTCTCTCTCTCTCTCTCTCTCTCTCTCTCTCTCTCACACACACACACACACACACACACACACACACACACCTTTTTACATGTATTACTTGTTCAATGCATGTAAAAAAAAAACAGTGCAGGATTTTGATTGTGTGGTTGTATCCATCATCTTTACTTTTTTATCATTCCTGAAGATGCCTCTCTATTAGCAAAAGTATAATAGGTCTATCCATAGTCATATTTTCACTGTATTTTAGTAGGACTTAGAGATCAGTTGCTACATTTGAGATCTAAAAATATGAATTGCAAATTTAGAAGGCAAAAAGTCCCATTCTGTTGTAAAGGAAAAGTGACTGACAATAATTAAGATTCTACTAAATATTTTTGAGTCTTGTCCAAGGTAAAATAGCTTTCACCATCAGTTTCATGCAATTAAAACTTTACAGAACAAGTTTTTTTTCCAACTATTCTAGGTGCTAAATTATTTAAATTGAAATATTAATGATTATTAAAAGCTCTCAGAATTTAACATACCTTGCAGGACTGATTGTCTTGAGACTACTAACTAATAGTATTTGACTCTTTTTTCCACAAGCAATCCAATTAGAATGACTATTAATCAAAGATAGCATAAATAATGTCATCATTATTATAGCTCATGTGTAAAAATCCTCTCTCTTTGTTCAAACCTAATAAAAATACTCCTCTGGAAACTTTCTGATAATTTTACAGATGTAAGTTTTACCAAAAATGTATTAAAATATCTTTCTTATATGTCAAACTCTGCTAGGCAGGTACTCAGTAATTGCATTTTTTGGAAGCAATTCAAGCATGTGTTGTGATCTTTTCTTAAATTCATCTGTTGTAATACCAGCTAAGACTGTACAGCTCATATTTTTGATCACCTGTCCTCAAAACAATGGAGTCATTTTTTCTGGTACAAAAGCATACTGGTAATTTGCTGTATTGTTGAATTGACCATACAGAGCTGCTAGAACATTTTGTATTGAAGGTAGGCTAATTATATGATCAGCAACAATTTCAAACCTCAGACCTCACTAGTGTATCACAAAATTCTAGACAATGTATTAGCTAGAGAGCAATAACCTATGTCCAGTTTTAATATTCTGAAAATAAAAAGGAAGCATTTATGAATCATTCTCTCTCTCTCCTCCTCCTCCTCCTCCTCCTCCTCCTCCTCCTCCTCCTCCTCCTCCTCCTCCTCCTCCTCCTCCTCCTCCTCCTCCTCTATATCTATATCATCTATATATATTTGCATATCATCTCTAACTCTATCTACATATATCATCTCTATATCTACAACCACACACATACACATAATGCCTAGCTATGTCTTTCTATCTTCTGCATGGAAAAAAAAAGTTCAAAGAGGGAAGAAAGAAAAGAATGATTGAAAGATACTAATAAGTGTTGAGCATATTATCAAAGATACTAATAAGTGTTGAGCATATTATCAACATTTATGACTGCAGTTATGTTGTTAATGTTTCTTGAAGCAATATACTTAATAAATCATCCAATCTACCAATTGGTTAAGATGATGTATTGAAATTGAAGTTTCTGGAGAACATAGAACCAAGGGTGTTCTCAAAGGGGCAAAAGGAGACAAGTGACCTCACTCAGTATCATAACATGATGCAAAAACATCATGGAATTTGAGTTACATCAAGATGACACAACAGAAATTTGAGAACATTATGGCTTCTTCTAGATGCTTATTCTTAGAACCTTTCTTTGATTTCAGGTTACACTAAAGGGTACAGTATGTGACGGTGATGAAAACTGGACTTCCTTTCCCCACTAGTTATTAATATTTCCAGAAAATAAGAATAAGACCAAATAATTTGTTCTGAAAGTAGCATGATCTTTCATATGTTGTACTTGATTTATAATTAGTCCTGACATTATAATATAAAAATAATAAAAATATAATTTACTGAATTATAACAGTAATATTATCTAGCTCATTGTTGTTTTCTCTAGATGACAGTTACTTTCTCTGCTCCTGTCAAAATCCCTTTTACATCTTAGCTGGAGATGCCAGAGATTCAACTTGGAGCAGCAATACACAAAGATGCTTCCCCCCTGGAATGAAAATCCATGATTTATTTGTGTAAATTTATTTACATACCGATTTTTGCCAAAGGGTTTTTGCATTGCTAATAAATCCCCCATTAAAATAACCTTCCATTAAACCAGGACAACATATTCAATGTAAGGATATCACATTAAATCAGGATTTATTCTGTTAACTTGCTCATAGTTTTAAGGTCCCCTTCTCTATAAATCACTGGGCTGCTATTGCATGGTAGAGATTTCTAGCACTGTGGAATACTTAATTTAACAAATAGATAGCCAATTAAATACTTTGGAAGTGTCCAACTTCCTTAAGCAGAATCAACTGAGGGTGAAGAGAACTTCATGTCAAGTGATTTCCTTAATCTTTACTTCTGTACATTTTTTAAACAGCCACATATATTCAAAATTACTATATGTGGAAATATTCCAAGCTATCTGATCCTCAAAATTTGACAAAAACTATTTTAAGGATTTATCTAATTGGTTATGCATTTTTAAAATGATTGTAATCAGAGACAAAAAACAATCATTTTAATTTCTTGGATAGGAGACCACCTGTCCTACAGTATATCTCAAATATTTATGTCAACCATAGATATAAGTTGCTGTCTGTGTAAAAGTGGAAACTGATTTTAAAAATAGTACTTAAGGGCTAGAAGCCCTTCAGGAAGCACAGCAGAGTAAAGGGAAATCATATTATTTCTTTGCATTATGTCTTCATGTTTTCATGATCTAGGCAATATCTCGATCCCAGGAAGATTTTTTGAAGTTACCAAATATTAATACATAATCAAATGTGGCCTGAACCAATTTAAACCAGAATGTTTCTTTAATTTTTCAAACTGATGCCTAGAAACTGTTACCTAATGTTGGATTCAGTCTTATGATTCTACATCTGAAATACATAGAATTCAACCACAGTATAAAAAGTGTCTACATAAATTCAATAAATCAAGTTTCAACACTTATATTTTAAAAAATACTTTCTTAAATAAGATGAAGGCATAGCAGTTGCTTGCTTGCTTGTTTGTTTATGCTCCTCCATCCCCTCATAATCTAACTGGTGAACACTAGCATATAGTTGGAGGATTTTAGCTTTGCTTTAAATATTTTGTTACCTTTTTCCTAAAGTGAAACTCATGTTCAATTAAGCATTGTTTGCAATCACATATTTAATGCCCAAATAATTAGACCAGGTTTGGGTTAAAGAAATAAGATCTACATTTGGAAGTGTACGTGGCTGCAACACAGGACAACTTACTTTTTTTCCTAAAATGTGAAGCTGCATTTTGTATAGCTGACAGATGGTCTTGCTCTACTGATCAGGCTAGCTTCCAAGTTCTAGCTGCTCATATTTAATTTTATTCAGAGGATAACTGTTAAGTTCTGCACATGGGTGCAAGGAACAGAGACGAGACGGTGAACAGTGAACTTCAACTCTTTATTAATCATTCTGAACAGAGCAAAACCCCAGGGCAACAGCAGCCCTTTTATAGGCAAGCTGCTGCTCTAGTAACCAATAATAGACGTGGAGTGTTAACCCCCTTAACCAATGAGAGTGGCTCGTCAACAGCCAATCAGATTCTCCTGAACGGACCAATCCGATATCGCTATTATCGGCCAATCAGAAGTGCAGGGCTAGAACCCTGCTATTTTCTAAAGCTTTTGACAAACTTTATTTAAGTGTTTCATTAGTTCATAACACCCCTTCTCCCCGGGTTCCGTTTGGGGGGTGCGGTGACGTAATCTCTGAGGTAGGAAGGTTGCTTTGACTGTCTATTGGATTTATGCTGTCCCACCGGTTCTTGTCCGTAAGCCTGTTTTGGCGGGGTGTTTTCGGGCAAGTCAGGTGCCAGCAGTTCCTCGTTGGAAGACTCAGTGCCACTAATGTTCTCGTCGTTGTCCTCTGGCCCTTGCGGGCTTGCCTCTGTTGAGGTGTTGCTCTGTGGCAAGGCCACGCCCTTCCTTGATCCTTCTTCATTAGTTACGCCCGATTGTTGACTTCTTTCGTTCCTGCTTTCTGCCATCTCGAAATCAGTTTCTTCGACATCCCCTCCCCCCTCAGTTTGGGAGTTACTGGATTCGCGGAAACTAGGTTGTAGCCTCGAGCGAAGCTGATCTATATGGCGTTTCCATATTTTTCCGTTGCAGGTTTTCACCCGGTACGACCTGGATCCAGTGGCTTGAATAACAGTGGCCTCGATCCACAACGGTTCACCAGAAAGGTTTCTGGCAAAAACTAAGTCACCTATCTTGAACTCGTGGCATTTTCCGCTCGATCCACAGGGTTTCTCTGGCTCGTAAGATGGGTGAAGCTGGTCGAGGTGGGAGCGGAGTTTGCGTCCCATCAATAGTTTCGCTGGAGTCTTGTTGGTGACGCTGTGCGGAGTGATGTGTTGGAGAAGGAGTATTCTATTTATCTTATCTTCAATGTCCCCATAGTCCATTTTGTAGCGGGTTTTTTTCACAAACTGTACCATGCGTTCGGCTCTTCCGTTAGCCGCAGGGTGCGCTGGTGAAGTTAGCGCATGGTGAATACTGAGGTCCGCTAAGTATTGTTCAAAAGGGAGCGCGGTAAACTGGGGTCCGTTGTCAGATACCAGAACTTCTGGCAGTCCATGCGTCGCGAATAATCTGTTCAACTTCCGGATGATGGACTCGGTTGTGGTACTCTTCATTTCATGGATCTCGAGCCAGTTTGAATAGGCATCCACTGTTAATAGGAACGTATGTCCCTTAGTAGGTCCCACAAAATCAATATGGATGCGGGACCACGGTCCCCGAGGTGTTTCCCATTCTGTCGGAGTTGCTTTTGGTGGGGCATTGCTAACTTCCTGGCACTTATAACAAGTCTTTACCCAGGCGTCGATTTGTTTGTCGATGCCCAGCCACCACGCGTAGCTTCGTGCGAGCGCTTTCATAAGCATGATGCCGGGGTGGCCCTCATGCAGTGTCTTTAATACCACTCGTTGTAACCACTCTGACGACTCTATCCCCCCACAGGATGCAGCCTTTTTGCGAAAAAAGTTCTGTTTGCCGATTCTTGAAGGGGATGAAGTCGTCAGAGGTTTGATCTACTGGCCATCCTCGTTCGACCCAGCTAAGGACTCGCTTTAAGATAGGATCGCGTTTTGTTTCGATTGCGATATCTCTAGCTGTTAGCGGCGGTGAATGCAGAGTTTCAATCTGGAGCATTGTAAGGGTTGGAGCTGGGTCGTCGACGGTTTCTGGAAGTGGTGCACGGCTCAATGCGTCAGCGTGGGGAATGGCTTTCCCCGGGCGGTGTTGCAGCTTATAATTTTACGCAGCCAAAAACTCCGACCAGCGAGTCATTCTAGGTAATAATATATAGGGGGTTGGCTTGTCTCCCGTTATAATCCCCAGCAAAGGTTTGTAGTCGGTAACAATAGTAAAAACTCATCCATAAACATATTCATGAAACCATTTAAACAGCAGATACAACAGCAAGAGCCTCTTTATCAATTTGATGATAGTTACATTCAGCCTTTGATAAAGTTCTTGAAAAATAGGCAATAGGGGCTTCACTACCGTTTGGTAACACATGGCTCAAAATGGCTCCTACTCCAAATGGTGATGCGTCACATGTGATTGTTAAAGGCAAAGTCTCGTTATACTGCATTAAAACAGCATCTGAAGCTAACAGGTTTTTTACTAGTCGGAATGCGTGCTCCTCTCGGTGCCCCCAAACCCAGGTTGCTTTTTTGTTGAGAAGCCGATGTAGGGGCTTGGCTACGGTCGCTTTGTGGGGCAGGAAGATGTTGTAAAAATTAATAAGCCCCAGGAAAGCTTGGAGGTCAGTCTTATTTCGGGGTCTTGGGGTGTTCTTGATTGCTCTTAACTTGCTACTGGTGGGGTGAATGCCTTGTTTATCGATTAGGTAACCCAGGAACTCTACTTTATCTGTACACAGTTGACATTTATTTTTTTTTAACTTGAAGGCCACAGTGTTTAAATTTCTGGAGAACCAGTCCAAGACGCTCCTTTAGTATTTCTCTATTCGGGGCAGCAATTGAAACATCATCAAAGTATGGTACGACCCCTTTTATTCTCTGTAATAGTCTCTCCATCAAGCTCTGAAAGATCCCTGGGGCCACGCTAACTCCGAATTGGAGTCGGTTGCACTTAATAGCGCCTCAGTGCGTAACGATCGTTTGTGCCTCTGCTGTTTTTTTATCTACAGGCAGTTGTTGGTACGCCTGTGCTAAATCCAATTTAGCAAAGACTTTTCTGCCCCTCAGGGAATGGAGGAGGTGTTGTACCACTGGCACCGGGTAAGTGTTCTGTTGAAGGGCGTGATTCAGGGTGGCACAGTAGTCCCCACAAATCCTTCATGATCCATCTGGTTTGATGGGTGTTACAATTGGGGTTTCCCAAGGAGCATGGTTGGTTGGTTCTAAAACACCCTGGGCTATTAATTTATCAAGCTGCTTGTCAATCTTTGGTTTAAGGGCAAAAGGGACTCGACGAGGCTTAAGACAGATGGGGGCTACTTCAGAGTTAAGGTTAAATGATATCAGGGTCCCCTTGTTCTTCCAGGAAACCATCGAGAGGGATGATCCTGAATCGACTTCCATCATGCAGGGCTGGTTTTCGATGGCGACCTTCACTCGGATCTTCTTTGCATCTAATGATGATGCATGACCAATCGTGATGCTTTGGTGTGCTTCTTCTCATTTCATTGAATGGACTAGTGGTTTATTTCTGTAGGACTGGTTGTTCCATTGGTGGTTCGAATGTTCCCGATTCACAGGATGACTTCCTGTGGGTTGGCGGTAGTTGGTCCCCCTCTGAAGTGGGCTGGATCCTAGCTTGCTTCTACAGACCTTTCCGATGTGGCCTCTCTTCCCACAATTATGGCAGAGTGTNGGCGCATTCGGGCAGCCGACTTCCTGGTTGCTTCTGCTGCAGTAGCATCAGCGATGGTATCTGCAAGGCTGATGTTGCCTTTCGCCATCAGCTTACTTTGCACATGTGGTGCATCTAAACCCAGAACTATTCGGTCTCTTAGAGCTTCTTCAAGGTCGGCGAACCCGCAGAGGCCTCCCAGGTTCCGTAGATCCGCGATTAAATCTGCAACACTTTCTCCTTTCCGCTGGTCTCTCTGGTAAAATGCATGTCTTCGGACAAGCGTTGGTATGGTAGGTGCATAGTGGGCCCGTAGGAGGGGCTCGAGGACGTCCCAGTCCATGGATTTCACCTCAGCCGTTTTCACCAGTGCCTTAGCCATCTTAAAAACGGCAGGTCCGCAGTGAGTCAGGAGTGGGTGTTATGGTGCCGCTGGTCATGGTTTCCGCCGTTGATGTGCCTTCAGCCACATGCTCTGTTTAGTGCTCTGTAGTGTTCAGTCAGCTCTGATGTCTCCGCATCCCATCCTCGTCGCCAGTGTTAAGTTCTGCGCATGGGCGCAAGGAACGGAGACGAGACGGTGAACAGTGAACTTCAACTCTTTATTAATCATTCTGAACAGAGCAAAACCCTAGGGCAACAGCAGCCCTTTTAGGCAAGCTGCTGCTCTAGTAACCAATAAGAAACGTGGAGTATTAACCCCTTTAACCAATGAGAGTGGCTCGTCAACAGCCAATCAGATTCTCCTGAATGGACCAATCCGATATCGCTATTATCAGCCAATCAGAAGTGCAGGGCTAGAACCCTGCTATTTTCTAAAGCTTTTGATAAACTTTATTTAAGTGTTTCATTAGTTCATAACAATAACCATTTCAGAAATGTTATAGTGTCAATGATACTGCTTACATGCCTTAAGGGCACTGATGGGTAAACTTATTTTGCCCTTGGAAGCTCATTAAACTAGGATGGCTTTCTGGCTTGATAATATAAAACTTGACATTGAACATATGAATATATCTCCTGTTTACTAATAGATATGCAACCAATGCAAAATTAGGTGGATAGAACCCATGAGTTCAGCTTCTCACAATATTCTTTGTGCTCCAGCTATATTAAACATATTAATAATAATCCGACATTATGAAATGTATACAAGCAAGCAAATACTAAATAACTAATGCTTCAGACAAATGAGTTTCAGATTCAGAGAGCATAATTTCTTAGATATTAGCCTTGTTACAAGTGAAAGTGTATTTAATGTACAAGGTTATGCTGAACTGAAACTTCTAAAAGTTCTCCATGCCACAAATAGACTGAAAAATACCTTCCAAAGTTCTCTTTTATAGAAATATGACATTTGTTTGCAACTCAAGGTGTTCTAAAAATACTGCTAGAAGGGGTTTTTTATGGGGGGGGTATAATTGAGTTAGGAGGCCATTATTAAGAATTCAGATTTTTATTGTTGTGAAACACTCTATCAATAATCCCAATAAACAAGCAAACAATTATTCTCATATTTGTTAATGGTGTGACCTAGGGATTTTGCAGTTCACTACTGGCTCATCCTCTCATATGAAAAGTGCAATCTTTACTACAATTATGTCCACAAGACAGAAGTAGTTGTTTGTGATCATTATGAAATACATTCAAATGCTTACAATATGTGTCTTTATGTGTTGTGAGTAATTCATTCATTCAAATTGCATATCATGCAGTACTTTTATCTATTTAAGGAAGCTTCATGGTATAGGCAACTTCTTTTTTTCCTCTAATTCTTTGTTCTTTTCTTTCCTTCTTTCTTTCCTTTTTTGGCAGACCATCTACAAAGGACTGTGAGATTTTATTTAAAACGAGAGAGAAATCTAATATAAATGGATAATTGTTTTAAAGAAAGGGAAACCCTGAAATGCTTTTATGTCCAAAGGTTTGAGTAGGTAAATCAATCTCCACCACCACCCTGAACAACAACAACAAAATTGTTAAGGTGGGCAAGTAAATACCCATAATTACTAGAGGAGAGACAGTTATCTGGAGGCAAAAGAAGAGGACTTGCCTGAAACAGTCAAGAAAATAATGAGCTGTGATAAGAATAGGTTAATTAAAATGACCTATAATACTGCTAATGCAGGCTACACAGACCTCTGGCTTGAGACTAAGAACGTTTATGTATTTATGTAATTATTTAAAAGATTGGTATGGCTGACCATCTTAAAACACAACTCTGAGAGTCTCATAACTGTAATAAAACTACCAACCATAAAACCATAAAAACCATAAAAGCATCCAGCAAGTTCAAGTAAGAAAGGAGGCCCTCTGGTACAAGATGTGCAGGGCAGTGCAATAAAGTATTTGCTTTATTCATTCCATATTCCTAGAAGTAGTGTTTAGCCATTTTAAATGATTTATGAACACATTAATCCTAATGTAAATTCTTGTGGCTGAGCAAGCAACAAAACAGTTCTGTGTCCCTTACCATGCTCCAATGTCAAGATTTCTTTTCTTCTCTGGATGAAGTCATGGACAGAAGGCAGAATAGGTGAATGATCCTGCAGGTCCAGCATCTTATGAGGCTTAGTATAATGAGTCTCGAGCAACCTGAGCTATCACTGCGAGATAGTCTTGTAGATATTGAATTAAACCTATCTTCCTTTCCAAAGGTGGCTTTTTCAGGAGGCAACTAGACTTTCTTGGTTTTCCTTTAGAAGATATTTCTCTTCTCATCCAAGAAGTTTCTTCAGCTCTGAGCTGAAGAAGCTTCTTGGATGAGAAGCAAAACATCTTCAAAAGATGTTTTGAAATCTTCTTGATAAGATTTCAAAAATAGTTTGTCACTGTCTCCTTCCAAGGCTGAGAGAGAGGGCCACCAACCCTAAAGCTCAAGATCACCAATTAGCTAGATGGGAAAATAATTCCTGTTTCTTTTGTTTATAGCCTGATACTGAAGCACTACACTATCACATAGGATAGGATAGGGAAGGGAAGGGAAAAGGGGGAAGGGAAAGGGAAAGGGAGAGGGAAAGAGAAAGAAAGAAAGGAGAGGAGAGGAGAGGAGTGGAGAGGAAAGGAAAGGAAAGGAAGATTAGTCTGCAGAGATTTTCAGTCATCCAAGTCATGGTAGCCTCTAAGATTCTTTTTCAAGTGGACTTTCTTGTTTGTTTGTTTTTCCTTTTGAAGACATTTTACTTCTCTTCCAAGAAGCTTCTTCAGTCTAATTGGATGGTGGGGAATGGAAGGATTTAGACAGCTGGACATTTGCATTATTTTAGCAGGTCGTTAAGGTCACCTGGAGGTTTAAGAAGTGAAACTTCAAAAGAAAACCTGAGGTCCACTTGCCTCTTGAAAAAAGCACCTTGGGAAACTGCTTTTTACAGAAACAAAGTTTTTCACCAGTACAAAGCAAAGCTCTATTTGATAAATTTTGATGTTGCTCATTCACTTGTACAGGCCTTTCTAAATTCAGGTGAACAACTGGAGACATTATTTGGACAGGTTATTCACAAGATCTGTGTCAGTATGAATGCAGAAGGATAAATTGCTCTCATATAATATATTAAAGCTTTCCAAATGGTCATGTCCTTGAGACATCCTTTTAAAAAATATTGTTAAGTTTTAACATGCCAAAATACTGTCATGGAAAAACTGTTTGCCTCCATCTTAGGCTGACTTTATTTTTATGTTGCCTTCGGGCGATTCTAAAATGTGGCTATATCCAGGTGATAAAGTTGTCACAAAAACTAAGTACTTTTGCTGGAGTTCTTTTCCTCATGCTTTTACTGAGAAAGTCATACACAGCAGAAAGAGGACTTAATGGCTCAATAGAATTAGCCTATTCAACAGCAGGTTTTGTAGTTTAAAACCTTCCCAACATTGTTGAGATGTATGTAGAATATATTATTCCATTTGAGCTGAACTGTATATTAGCCTGAAAAGCTCTAGCTGCAGTTGTTGGATGGGGGGAAAGAATTGAGGTGCCATTTACTGGAAATGAGGAGAAAAGTTGGCACGGTTTGAGTTTATTATTATGAAAGTATTGATTGTGGAACTCAAAGCCTCCTTGGAATTAATTTCAAACCATAAATCATAGGGCAGAGAAATAAGGAACTTGCTCAAGAAGTTGAATTGAACTCTTGAAATCAAGCATGTTGAAAAGAAGCACAGTAGAATAAGTCAAAATCCCTGTTGATGCCTGAGTGTATGTAATACATTCTGCCTCCATTATTGTTGATCTTGACCATTTATGGATAGTATGCTGAGAGAGGATTACAGTGACAAATACATCATGGTGTTGGCTTATGGACTGAAGAACTGTTTAAAAGTAGAGAAGCTATCCATCCATATGTTAAAAGGAATATAATAGTTGTGGTGGTCTCCAATGGAAAGAATGAGACACAGGCTGGTGTACTTGGGATGGGAGTCCAGAGCAAATTCTAGTGCTCCCTTTTATTGAGAATTTTGTACATAGTAAGCATTTACATTGTGGATTAAAATAATTACATATAGTACACAGAATTGTTTACAGTTGTCTGAGCTGCTTAAATGTTTCTGGTGTTTGCTTTTAATTTCCTTGCTTTATCTCAGTGACCCTTAGGCAGACATGTATGTATAAGGTCTTAGACTAATCATTACCCAATACTGAAGTCAAAGTTTATTCCCACATCTCCCCTGTTTTAGTTTTTTGATGATCGCGGATGCCTTGGTAGCTTTTCGCCATCTGCAACAACAGGTCTCCTTCCATAGGCTTCACCCGACACATTCCTAAAAGTCCAGGGAGACATTGGATACAACAGCATACACAAAGAGAAAGTATAAAAAGCAATATCACTCCAACAATTAGGTGACAAATCCATGAACCATCTGGCAACCAGGACCAAAGTGCAGACCACATGTCCAGTCCCTCGTCCTCCGATTGTAATGGATTCTCATTCAGGGTTTATTCCATATGCTGAAATGTTTGGAGAATAATCAGAGATATACATGCAACAATGTGTATGAATCACAGTGCAAACTCCCCCTTGCGCAGCTAAAATAGTGTCCACCGCATATCTGGTTTGCAGGACAAAGTCAAGGATTTTTCCTTGCTCTTCTTCAAGCAGCTTTAGAGTTTTAATGGTGTCTTTAAACATAGTAACTGTCCAATTGTTTAAACGATGCAAACCTCTATAGTTCATCATGACTCCTAAAGGAGGAATAACTCCCCTTGATACCTGTGTCCAGTCGTCATGATTCAAAACAGAGTTTACTTCTGTTGTGGAACACGCATTGCGGATATGAGCAGTCCCCAAAGATTTTAAAATGACATCAGATGGGATTACTTTCCCAAAGGTGCAGACTCCTTTCCATCGTGCTGGCATGCGATCATAGGCCATCCGTCCACACAGCAACCATAGATTTGCTCCCAGGAGATGACCAACCGTATTTGGTTCAGCATAGATTAATTGTGCAAAGGATTCCATTAACATAGCCAAATAAGTGGGCGGTGGTGCGTATTTCCCATTTGCACATTTGGGCAGCTGGTTTTCTCTCGTGGTGGGACAACATGTGGCAGGGATAAATGGACATCCATTTTCATTGATCAAAGAAATGATATCAAATTTAGAAATATTATGTTCAAAGTAAGTGAGAGTTTTAGTTTTCATGTCATCCGGATAAACCCGACTTCCATTGCCAATAATAATTGTTTTGTTACAAAATGGATATGTTCCCAAGTAAGTCATATTCTCTACTGTCTCATTGTGGGTCCAGCAGATACCCGCCACCTCTTGGATTCGGCTTCCAAGATGCAATGTATTTATGTTACTTGTAGTCCAACTGTTAGACCACATCCCTGAACAACCATAGCATTGTCCCTTATACCAGTCACCTTCGGCCAGAGGTACTGCAACCATTGGAAGCCCTGATGTTTTGTGAGTTGGCATGTGCATACATATCCAACAATCAGTTTTATTATGAAGGTTTGCTAGCTTCCCCATGTCCTGGATCAACGTGTTTCTTTTCCATTCCCCCAAATCCATCCCCTTGCCCCTTTGGCTGATGATAAGGACGCACACAGCGAGCAGGAACCCAAACAACTGTCCCCTCATCTTCAACAGCAGCGTATCCTCGGCCCCAAGTTATCAGCGGGACAGGTCCTTTCCACGTTGGATCTGGTAGTCTCTTATACCAAACTTTCGGTCTTGGCGTACCTGCAGAAGGGGAGGAAGCAAAATGCCTACTGGCTGCCATAACAGCGGGAGATCCTGGCATGTTTAAAAAATTTAAAGTGCATAAGGTAATATTAAGAATGTTTTGTATGTAAGGCAAGCCATATCCATCCACTTCCCCTGTTTCTGTTTTTGTGTGAAGGGGTGCTTGTTTTAGTGTCTGATGAGCTCGTTCCACAATGGCCTGACCAGTGGAATTGTAGGGAATGCCAAATTTAGGCATAATTGACCATCGATGACAAAATTCCACAAAGGCGGTGCTAATGTAAGCAGGGCCATTATCGGTTTTGATCTCCATTGGTGGCCCCACATGTGTGAAGGTACGGAGGCAATGGTTGACTACATGTTTTGTAGCCTCTCTTCGTTGAGGTGTTGCCATAATAAATCCTGAATAGGTATCAACGGTGACATGCAGATGGTGCCATGGTTTGAAGGGAGGGTGTTGTGTGATATCCATCTGCCATAGTTGACAAGCAGATGTCCCCCGAGGATTTACTCCTTGAGGAAGAGCAGTGGATTTACCATTGCAACTAGGACATTGTTGAATAATAGCAGTGAGCACTTCTGCAGCAGTGAGACCAAATTGTTTACAAAGAGCTTTAGCATTTTGATGAAAATAGCTATGTGAGTCCCATGGAGTA
>BHEV01019761.1:0-10640 GCA_004319985.1 Emydocephalus ijimae | reverse complement strand
CAGAGTTTCCTACAACATATGAGGGCAATGTTTGAGGATCCCATTAAAGGACAAACTGTGGATAGAAAATTAATGGATATTCAGCAAGAAAAACGTTCATTGCNCGTTTACAGCAATGTGGGAGCAGACGACCCGTTGTGGAACCACCTGTGTTTGCTCGTGCACGCATTCCGCCACCAAGAGTTTTCCAATCCATGGTTCAGGTTGAGGAGCCGATGGAGATAGACACACTTCGCCCTCGCTTAACGGCACGAGAACGTTCAAGAAGGTTCCAGGTAGGATTGTGCCTTTACTGCGGGTGTCCGGGACATTTTGCAAAGTCCTGCCCTCGGAGAGTGCCTGAAACCACTCCTCACCAGTCGGGAAACGGGGTAGGCTCGACCTAGGAGAAACCCTAGGTTGAGCACGTCCTACACCCCCACCACAAAGTGCCGAAGTAAATCCTAGTCCTCCTCGGCATTTACTTTTAGACACTCGAATATTTCTTCAGTCCCAAAAAGAGGGAATTCCTGCCGTTGCGTTGGTGGATTCAGGGGCGACAACCAGCTTTGTAGACTTNTTCATCTCCCTTTGGTGCTTGGAATATCCTGGCTACGTTTGCACGATCCAATGGTGGTTTGGGCGCAGAACGCAATTTCTTTTCCAAGCCTACAATGTGTGGACCATTTGAGGCATGTCTGCGCTGGCCAGGATATCGCTGTTGTCAAGGAACGCCGCACGGTGCGCCCGCCTCCCCTTCCCGGTCGGAACCCTGAGCGTGGTGCCGGAGATGGAGGGGCTGTAGGGCGACGGACAGCTGAGCGGAGGACAGGCAAGCAGGCGGCGGGGCCACNAGATGGGCGAGAACTCAAGTCGGGACCCATTCGTTTAGCAACTCAGCCAGTGCGTATGGTCATTGGGGATCATGAGGAGGCGGTCAGTTTTTATGTCACCTCGAACCTTCATCTCCCTTTGGTGCTTGGAATATCCTGGCTACGTTTGCACGATCCAATGGTGGTTTGGGCGCAGAACGCAATTTCTTTTCCAAGCCTACAATGTGTGGACCATTTGAGGCATGTCTGCGCTGGCCAGGATATCGCTGTTGTCAAGGAACGCCGCACGGTGCGCCCGCCTCCCCTTCCCGGTCGGAACCCTGAGCGTGGTGCCGGAGATGGAGGGGCTGTAGGGCGACGGACAGCTGAGCGGAGGACAGGCAAGCAGGCGGCGGGGCCACGCAGGAGACAGCGGAGCAGTGCCCGCCATGGTGCTCGTCAAAGAATACCGCACTTCATGCGTCTTCATCCTGTGTTTCATCGCTTCCTGTTAGTACCTGACACTCCATCGTGTAATCTCAGTTCTTCAAAAGCTACAGGTTCTCCATCCAGACTCAGCACTGAACCTGTTACGGATACTACAGTGGTCGGAATTTATGATTCATGATGGATAAAGGGACGATTCTAGTACTTTATGGGAAGACTGGAAAATGAAACGGAGATTCACTCTTGGCAGGATGTATCCAAGGTGCATGCCCCGGATCTTATTCACATATATCATGCACAATTCCCTTCAAAAATCACATACTGATTGTCAGACTCGGGGGAAGGGCCCTGCGGTGGGGGATAGTGTTGTGTCTGAAAGGATCGATCCTGCTGTGACTTTTGACTCTGATGACTCTGATGATGAAAGACTGGAACCTGCTGAGATTTTGGAGTCTGAATTGTTAGAGAGATTGACACGCCCATCTAGGTGGTTCACGGAAACAAACTCAGTTAGAAGGGAGGGCGAGCCTAATTAGTAATTAGCACGTTGCCTCAAGGATTATAAAAGGACACAGCTGTGTGGGGGAAGTTTGTCAGGAACAAAGTGTTTGATTACGTGCAGAGGTTTTCGGCAGAGACTCAGAGCTTGGAGAATTTATGCTGGAATTTCTAGATAAACACTTTCTCTAGGTGCCAATTTAGCAAAGCATGTGTAAATTCTAGACTGAAATTTAATAGTTTTCCAGTCTGGGATTAAAATAATATTGGGATTAGATGTAGAAACCCTCATACTTTTATGATATGTTTAGGGATGACTATTAAATAAACTAAACACTATCCAAATCAAACTTTTACTAATATGGTATCTACCTTTTATGTTTGCTGAACATAGGAGGTTAACCACACAAGTTTATTATTTTTAATTAGTGTCAATTAATTCAGCATTTACTTTATACAGCAACTGTTAATTATCTTGGGAAAATTCCTGTTTCATTTTAATTATCTTCTTTTTGTTGTTGCTTATCTACCAGTGCAATAGAGATTATTGACAAATAGACTTTTCTTTCCCTCATGTATGTATTGCAAAGCTCCTTTTGAGTGAAGAAGATTCTCTGGAGTAGGGCGAATAAAGATATAGGAGAGAGAAAAGGAGAAGTTAAAACATGAGGCAGTTACACTAAATTTAACCCATTATTATTTATAGTTGGTTGCACAATCAGCCAGTTGTTCAAGCTAGATTTGGCATTTTGTCCATCTAATGAGTATTATTATTTATTATCATCAAGCCTTTGTTAACTCCTGATGACTGCAGTTTTCTTGCCTATATTTTTGGAAGTGGTTTGCCAAAAAGTGATTGCCTCCTTCAAAGGTGAAAAGTGACTGGGTGAAGAACTGATAGTCACCCAGTTTCTTGTCTAGAACCTTAACCACTACACCAAATTGAGTTTCTAAATGGACACTATCATTTAAAATTATAGACAAAGTTTACAAAGTTAGAATTAGAGACTTTAATGAAACGGATTAGCATTTGTCTTTGCACAATAGAAAAAAGGTGCTATGTATCAATATATCATTCTAAATGTAATAAAAATTGAGGTTATGAGATGTATATTTCAATGATAGTTTCTTAAGGTAATACGAATGAATTGAGAGTCAGTTTGCTGTAGTGGTTAAGACAATAGGCATTTTAAATAGCTTAAATTTAAACTCTAAACTTCAGCAAACACTAACATTGTTGTTGCTCTATTATCTCTCAGCTAAGACTGTTTACTGTATTCTGTTGGATCAGATGAAAAACTGATGCAGGAAAGGAATGCATTATTACCTTTTCATGCTTCCTTCCAATCAGTTAAATGTAGTTTAGAGCCTCTGTTTGGTTTGGATGAAAAAATGGACCTTGCTGAGAAATAAAAGAATATTAGAATTGGAAGATCATAACCTGAAATTTGATTGGCAGGCTTTTTATGGTATGAAAAAATTAATGTGAATTCTAAAAAATCATTATGTATGTGACATATTGAGAATATGAAAAAAATACAAGCTCAGGTTGTTATTGACTTCAGCAAATGAAGCATTTTAAAGAAGAGAAACATCAGAGATAAATAGTTAGCATATTAAGATTTTATTAATGCAGAAGGATGAAGAATTTAAGATGAAGTCAAGAGAACACTTGACTACAAAAGGACAGTTTTCAAGGGTTTTCATATGAACAGCTAAAAGCAAGGTTGAATGTGGATAAAAAGTTAACTGGAATTGAAAAACACAAAACAGAATTTGAAACTGAGTTATGAACAAATGATGAACATGTATTAGAAAAAAAATACATTTTTATTAAGATATGTAACATAAGAAGTGAAAGATTTCATGTGAAAATGGGCTATTAATTTGGGCTGTAACAGAGATGGACACTTGAGAGAGAATGTGGGTAATAGATATTAAATTTACAGTATCATAATTTAAGAGAAACAATATATAAAATGATGTGTTATTGGTACATGACACTAGAGAAATTATCAAAATCGTACTAAGGTATTTCAAACCAGTGTTGGAAATGTGAAAAGCATGAAGGGACATTTTATCATATATGATAGATTTGTAAGAAAGCTAAGAAATTGGATATATATATATATATATATGTGGATGTGAGTCTGCCACACAAGATGCCACCACCACACTTGCACGTAGAAAGCAGACTCACACCCACAAAGAAGATGAGACACGACCACGGACCAGAAGCCGCACTGCAGCTGCATCACTACCCACTTCAAACCCCTCTGAGCCATACATGAAGCGAACTGACCCCCACCATGAAGATGCAGCATGACCACGAACTCGAAACCAAACAGCAAGATCACAGCTCACCAGCTCAAATCCCCCAGCAACTAAGACTAACCTGAGCACAACCAAGCCCCCATCTGAACAGAACACACCTCCAGCCAATCAGAACACAACCAACCCCCCAACCAATCAGAACACAGCCAAACCCCCAACCAATGAGAACACACCCCCACCCAATCAGAACACAGCCAAGCCCTCACCCAATCAAGTCATACCCCCACTAGCAGTTAAAAGGAAGAAGCAGCTGCAAGCTCACATCACTCTGAGAAGCACAGAACTGAAGACCAAGCCTGAAGATGATGAATGAGACTTCATCGAAACGTTGCCTAGATACTTATATGTTTTCTTAAGTTTTCGCGGGTACTTACATGTATGGCATTCAGCTTTGTTCGGGTATTTTCCCACGTCATAGTAGTGGTGCTTTTAAAGTTGTAGCAACGTTTCAGCAGAATCTCATCTGCCATCATCAGGCTTCTGTATAGTGTTCATCTGTGAGTTAGACTTTTACAGTGGTTTCAGATTTAAATTTGGGGCAGCCTATTGCTGTGACAGAATGGACAGAAAACCGGGTGGCGAACAAAATTGCCACAGAAAGATTTCCTTTCTGTGCTGATTTCTCCTTCGGTGCTATTTTTTTTACTGCGCACGTGCAGTCAGTCGTGCGTCCGGACATGACCAAATCAAGTCACGCCAGGAGTCTGGGAACGGATTATGGTCGCGACACAAGGCTTCACTGTATATTATATGCTTGAATTCAGAAATCATTCAGATGTAATGCTAGATAAATAACTATATCAGTTGTTAAAAGAAAATGGCTAACCCTAATTCTTTTTTGGTGGTCTAACCAGGTCTGACCTTGTTTACAGTTTTGAGAACAGTTAAGAATGACTAAGAATGACTCTGTCACTTGCTAAAAAGGATACACAAAAAAATTTAATGCCTGGAGACCGTTTTTTTTTTTTTAAAGGGAAAGAACTGCTTACTGGATATACAGAATATAAAGCCTGGGAAATGTGAAATGTGATTTATGCTATATTTCAACTGTCAAAACAGTTGAAAATATTATCAATTGCATATGAGAAAGTTTAAAACACCTCAACATTACCATTTACTTCATTGGTTAAATTGTTATTTTATATATATTTGGAATCAAGACAATATACTAAGTGCAAAAGTGAGACTATCCAGTTCTGTAGTTTAAATGCTGTTTTAAGAGGAGCAAGCCACAAGCTTCTTTGAAAAATATTATTTCTCTCCCAAATCTGAATAAAGAGTACATAGAGTATATTAAAATATAATGTTTTACAGTATTGTGCCTGCATTTAATTTTATTTAAAGTAACAAGCATAAATTTATTTCATATGTCTTGAATTTTAGACTACATTCTGCTCCATCAAAATCAACAGAGAGGGAGCTGACCTTGAAAAAGGCAGAGCAAGAGAAAAGCACAGGTGACCCTGAAGACTTGTTTGATGATATATGACTTTTCTGGAAGAAGGATGCGATTTTGCTACAAGCTGCTAAAAATACAATCATTATCTCTTTCAAAGAAACTGTTTTACATGTAGCAGTGGAAGGAGTTATTTTACTGTAAAATAATATTCAACTAATGTTTTATCTTTTGCTAATAAAGGTTGTACCCATGAATCACTAACAGTCAATACTTTCCATTGAAAGCATTACAGACTTCAGGAAGTTAATCTGTTTCCATTTGATGTGAGTAAGAAAAGTTAATTTATCCTCAGGATTAGGAAGGACAATTAACTAGACCATCAAAATGGCAGCAGTGAAAACTGGGAAGAAAGATGAAAGGCTGCGACTCATGACTTCAGGCAGAAAGGTGTCTTAAAATTGTCTATAGTGGATTTATGATTAACAAAAATATTTCCTATATTAAGGATAGATACAGTGTCTCATCCATTTGACAAATATTTTCCTTCTGTTTGATCATAGCTTTTAAATGTCCAAAATGAAGTCTCTTGCTGCAAAGTTATTTTCAGGCCTTTACTCCATTTCCTGCTCAGTAATGGTCCCTAGCGACCATTGTTTTGAGAACAAAAGCAGTGACCCACAACTTCTACCAGCACTCTTGGAATATCAAAAGCAAGGGTTTTTATGACATCTTGGAGATAAGGCAATCTGTTGTACATTGTTTTACATTTTGAATTGGAGAATTCTTATACATAAATAATAGAACAATTCAGTAATTACCATATTGCCATAATATGCCAGTTTGTCCCCAGTCTTATATCTGGGCATATTGAATTAAAACTTCCAGAACTCTCAGCCAATGAAGGAATTCTGCCAGTTTTAAATCTAGGAGATTGGGGAAAGTCTGCACAAAACTTTGAAAAATGCTATGATAATAGATTAGTTATTAAAATGGTGAATTAAGATTGAAAATATTCACGTTCTATTTTCAGCTATCAAATATCACTACTGAACAACTTTAACTAGCCACTACCTTTCAGCGAACTACACAGGATTGTTATGGATTAAAAAAAAAGAACAGATGAAAGTCTGCTATATGTATTATCTTGATATGGAGCAAAAGTAGGATTATAAACTGATGAATAAGAAAATGGGCACATATGTATGCTGTGGGGACCCTGGGAAGCACATGACAACATGTACTTAAAGATGTCATCTTGGTTAATGGCGTTTGTTCAGCAACCTTTCAAAGTTACAATGACATTGTATGAAGAGACTTATGGCTAGTCCTTGAAATTGCATTGCAACATCTCTGTAGTTACATTATTTTGATTTAAGCACTTAACAGCAACTAATTCACAATTATGAGATTTGTCTCTTGTCACTGTCATGTGCTGGCCATTTACAACCTTCACTGTCAGCTTCTGACAGTCAATGGGAAAGCTGGCAGGAGATTGTCCATGGTAATCACATGATGCTACACCAAATTACCTGTGGCAATGGTTACAACTGAAATTTATGAATGAAGGCAAATGTACGTATCCCAGGATCTCTCATTCTGGTGAGAGAGAAGCTTCCTGAAGATGGGCTCCAGCACAAGTCTGAAAGCTCGGAGACTAAACCTCTGATTCCAGTGACCAACCTAGATTGGGTTCTACAAGAACTGAAATTGCCAGAACAGCTATTATTAAGATGATACAGTCATGTGACATTTTACAGTCGTGTTGGTTAGCAACAGAGCTTCCAATCCCAACTAGCTAATTGACAACTTACTTCAGACGTCATAGCCCATGTATGTAATTAAATCATTTGAACAATGATGATATCACACCCATGCCATTCGATGTCAACACAGTTTATTAAAGACATCACTAGGAGCACAGGCCAAGTTAGAAATGTAGAAAGCCATTAGAAGCCAGATTGCACTGAGCTAAACCTATCTTTTATTCTGTGAGCTTATATTTTTTCAATCTGAAGGGTATTTTTCTGCTTGTTTTCCCCACTACTTTTACAAAGTATATGATCTTTGAAAAATTGCCTTGAAATTTCATATAAACACAACCACTTGATGTTTTATTTGTACAAGTATTTTACTATGGAAATGATCCTAGTGTTAAGGATTTATGTAAAGTACTCCTATAAAAAATAATTTTAGGTCATTTCAATACTTTCTTAATTACAGAATATCTGAATACTCTGTTCTGCATATAATTCTGGTTATGCCTACTGAACCTGTATCTTCTGCTGGATAAAACTTTTGTGTTATTGTTCTATTTTTTGCTCTAGAAGCCTTGTATTTCTATTCTCCTTTCCCCCCAACTAAGCTTGTACAATCTTTCTTTTAATAAGACAATTAAAATACAGTTTTAAATATTAGCTTTGTTTTAAAGGTAACCTGGAAGTAGTCCTCAATGGAGCTAGCAGTTTTTAAAAATGTCTGGAATGCTGAAAGCAGTTAATTTGAAAGAACTATCCATGAGAATAAAATATTGTCTGCAAACAATTGCATTGTTTTGGGTTTTTTAATAGAAAGGACAGAATAAAAATAACTCGTACATCTTACAATTTTCTTCAAAAGAAGTCTTTTGGAACAAAAAAAGGTGTAGCGAGGAAGTCAGCCATTTGGCTATCATTATTGCCTACCTGGAGGAAGGGAAAAAGATGATCCTATGAATATGAAAAAAAGAGGAAAATGGAGTAATTAAGAGAACTGGCTTGGTCACATGATTGTAAGAGGTTTCCCAGATACCAGGCACAATTTAAAGAATTTTAGCTGCAAATAAGTCTTTTTATTGTACTACATACAAATGTGGTATTCTTCTAACAACATAAAACTCTGTGTTGTAAAAAGAGCATAATTTAATCTGTGAGATTACTGTTTTGTTATGAAATGTAAGCTCCAACTAGTAGTGAAGAGGTAATTATCCCATTTCTAGAATTCTAATCTGGTAGATTACAGGTCAGGGGTAGTTGGATCCAACGAGTAGGGCACTACAAAGTACTGCCCAGTTTCAGGGCAAAGAGGACCTAGAGAAGCTATAAAATCAGCTTTTGTAGTATCTTTTTAGTAGCTGTGTTAAGGAAAGTTTGCAGAGAATGCTTTCTTACCTTGAAATATTTTCAGTTTTCCCAAGATGGCTGTCAATAATAAAATCTCATACCAAACCAAATAAATTAAAGTACTAAATAAATAAATTATATTCAGTTGCTTATGTGTGTCATTTGTAACTGTACGTTTTCATGGTTTTAATTATTAGGACCTGTTTGCCATCCAGACTCAAATTTGAAATAAGTAAGTATAGAAATGGAATAAATAAATAAATTCTACAAACAATTGTTATATCAACCTCATTCAGTGTGATTTCCCCCAGATTCCTTTGAGCTAAAGTTTTCTGATAAAGCTGTTCTAGGACAAGGAATTCTGGGAGTTGTCCCAAAACATTTCTGGGATAGTTTTTGGGAAAGGTTGCACTAGGAGCTGATTTCAGAATTTCCAAGCATGATTGGACTACAATCTCTAAATTTTAAAATGCACTGCAGAAACCATCTTGCAATCCTGAATAAGCAATTTTGAATATGCCCTTGGGGAGAAATCTGGATCTACATGTTTTTGAACATTGAATTTAACTAACTACCATGCATAATACTTTTCTGGAAATTGAAAGGAAATTATTTTTCTGAATAATCTCAGATACAAATGCTAATTCAATCAAAAAGAGTAAAAGGAATTTAAACCCAGATTCTGCTTTTGGAACAAAACTCTTGAATCTATGAACTAATAACCCATTATAATGATACACATCCAAATGTTTTTCTTGACCTTAAATAATTGTTTCGTTTCTAGAATCAAAAAGACGTTTCCAGGAAACTTTATGTTCTCGTGCCATTAAACTTTCTGTAATTAAGCACTGGATGTTTGGTGATGACTGTTGGAGTTGCCTAGTAACATCAGCAATGCAGTGATTCCCCTTTCACTCTATCATAGAAAAATGAGCACTGGGAAACGGCATAGAAGATACACTGCAGAATCTGGATACATTCAGCAAGAAGGGTCAATATGCCAGATGATGCATCATGGAGTTCCTTAGCTGACAAACAGAGGATGCTACTAGTTAATGAAATCATAGGCTGTGTGTCTAGACATACTCAAGTACATATGCAAGAATAATAAATGTTGAAGATCAGCCTTCCTCTAACCTTTAGCTGTTTGAAAGTGCAGCTCCCATCATTTTCAGATAGCAAAGTAATTGGTGGAATGATAATTCAATGTATCTGGCTTGTACCACATTGGGACAGCTTTTGTAACAGGAAGAAGAAATGGCAGGACAAAAGTTTATTGCCTTCAAATGTTTTTGCTACAATAAATCAGATTCTTTACAATAATATTTTTCTTAGATGTCACGGGACCATTAATCTTGAATTTTCCTGTTGAAAAAACAGCATAAGTACTCTTTTAGGTCAGGGTTGGGTAAAGCTATCTAGATCTTCCAGTTTTTGTCAAGCATTAGCTCCTAATGTAAGTTTTCTTCATGACCTATCAGGGTTGTAGTAGTAAATTTTAAGAGTGAAAGAATATGACAGACCCTATCGCTATACCCCCAGCAGAATCCATAAGCATAATCCAAGTATGTATATACAGTATGTGTGTATATAACACAACACTAACACAACACAGGTTAGATTTGTATTCTATAATTTATTTACTTCTCAGAATTATGTACTCAACCTAAATAGTATTACTTGAGAGTGAATTCTATTGAGTTCATGAAAGGTGGTTTGATGTAGTGATTAAGGCATTAGGCTAGAAACTGTTGTGGTTAGCTGGCAGCAGGTGCGGACGGCTGAGGAGAGTGAAGAATCAGTTGAGGGGCCAGGACCATTAGGGAGTGGACTGCTGCCTCCAGAGATTGTGGGGGCTGGCAGCAGCGAGGTTCCCGAGGAGCCTATGCCTAGTGTGCGTGCATGGAGGATTGCTTGCAGGAAAGAGCAGCTGCAACAGCACGGGCAACTCAGGAGTAAGGTAATGGCTCCTCCTTCAAGAAGATAAAAGCCAGCTTCTCTAATTTATGAAAAATTTTCCTTCTTTTAGTAGCTGAATTCAGTCCATTTATATTCATGGAAATCAGTTTTTTT
>BHEV01019760.1:0-11174 GCA_004319985.1 Emydocephalus ijimae | reverse complement strand
AAACTCCCTGGGCTATCAACTTATCAAGCTGTTCGTCGATTTTCAGCTTTAGAGCGAACGGAACTCGACGAGGCTTAAGGCAGATGGGAGCTATCTTTGGGTTAAGGCTAAAGGATATTNAAGATGTCCCTGAATTCGTGGGCGAGGTCTTCCTCCCAGTCACTACCGCCGATTCGGTTAATGCCTGCCACTTCAATGCCGAGTGGTGCAAACCATTGCAGGCCTAACAGACTAGGCCGGTCCTTGTCGATCACCGTCAGGGGTAAGTACACCATGCGGTTCTTGAATGCAACCTGGACTCGACTGGATCCTATGACTGGAATCCGGTTCCCCTGGTAGTCTTTTAACACGATCCTTTGGAATTGAAGGTCTTGGCGCCGGATAGTGGGGATGAGTTGCTTGAGGGTCTTCCATGAGACCATTGAAAGAGACGAACCCGAGTCAACTTCCATTTGGCAAGGCTGGTTTCAATGTCCACGTTGACCCGAATTTTCTTAGTGTCTAGTGAAGAGGTATGGCCAATAGTGAGTGTTTGGTGGGCCTCTTCCCGTCTCGCTAGGCGATTCATGGGTCGGTTTCTGTAGGAGTGGTTTGCTGGTTCTCGCCTTACAGGGCGATTCCCTGTCGATTGGCGGAGATTGGTGCCCTTCGATGGCTGGATGGGTCCGAGGAGACTTCTGCAGACCCGTCCAATGTAGCCTCGTTTCCCGCACTCATGGCAGAGCACGTCGCGGAATTTGCAATCGGAGCGGTAATGGTTGGCCCCGCAGCCAGCGCACGGTTGCTGGAACTTCGGGTAACGGTCCCGATCGGACCACAGGCGATGGACCTCTTCTTCGTCACTGTCTGACGACGAAGAGAGGTCCTCATGGTGGGCCGTCTGCAGCNTTGGTCGCCTCCGCTGCTGTAGCTTCAGCTATGGCGTCTTTAAGGGTGATGTCGCCCTTTGCCATTATTTTGCTCTGTACATTTAGAGCGTCTAGCCCGAGGACTACTCGGTCTCTCAAAGCCTCCTCCAGGTCGGCGAAATCGCAAAGGCCTCCCAAGTTTCAGAGGTCTGCAATGAAATCGGCAACGCTTTCTCCTTTTCGCTGGTTTCTTTGATAGAACTCGTGTCGTCTTACGAGCGTTGGAATGGTTGGTGCATAGTGGGCCCTTAGTAGCGGTTCGAGGACATCCCAGTCCATGGCCTTCACTTCAGCCGGTTTCGCTAATGCCTTAGCCATTTTGAATTCCGTCGGGCTGCAGTCCGTTAGGAATGCCGCCCGTTTCTTTCTGGTTGAGGCATCCTTCAGATTATTCATTTCCAAAAACATTTGAAAACGGTCCATGTAGGACTCCCAGTCCTCTTGAGCTGGATCGAAAGGAGCGGGTGGTACTACGCCGCCAGACATGGTTCCGCCGTTGTGCACTTCAGCCACGTGCTTAGTCGTCTTTAGTTGGCTCTGATGTCATCCAATCCCACCCTCGTCGCCAGTGTTAAGTCTGGAGCATGGGTGCGAATGATGGAGACGAGCTGGTAGAAACAATGAACTTCAAACTCTTTATTTACATGGTGTGACAGCTCAAACTGGAGGGCTGCTATAGCCTTCCTTATATTGGCAACTTTATTAACTATTCAACCAATAGCAATACTGAAATGCTAGCTCCGTTAACCAATGAGAATGGCCTGTCAATGGCCAATCAGGTGCTCCTGAACGGACGAATCCGATCCTGCCACTAACAGCCAATCAGAAGTGCAGGGCCAGAACCCTGCACTTGACTTTAAGCTCAGATAACTTTATTCATTCACAACACTTCTCTAATTAATGGCTGTCTACAAGGCATTTTTATTTTATTTTGCATATTTTATTTGTTGTCCTTCCTTCCATTCTTCCTGTTCTGATCATAAGGGCTGGCTTAATTTATGCATTCAAACAAAAAATAGGAAAACAGTCATTTTAGCAACTGTTTCAGATGTTATCAAGCCATAACAGCAGGCAATTTAGTAATGCAGGCCAATTTATGAGCCTGGTTGAAAAAATAGACTTTCTTTTTCTGAATTACACCCAGATGATTGTTATTTAAGAATTTAAATTTCACCCAAATAATTGCTTCTGAAGTTTTTTTTCCCTCCTCTTTCCTTCCCTTCTCTATTTCCTTTTGTATTATTTCTTTAAGATGTAAACCCACACATGGGAATTAGTAGATAATTTTACTGATTGTACATCAGCTAACTGGAGAGCCTTTTTGGCTGAAGAACAGAATAAAAAATGTGAATAAATAAATGAACCATAATTTGTGTCACCCATCTTAAACCAGGTCTCAGCATTGGTGACAGAGGTGGAAAACTATTTCTCTGGTATAACATAGGATGTGTAGTTGTTCCCACAGAGTAGATTTACTGCTTTATTCCTGAAGTTCCTCTGAGCATGGTATTAAATCCTTGTTTCTCCCTATTTACAATCCTTTTTACTGTTACCATTTTTCTAAACAGGTGGCTGGACTTTGTCACGTGTGAAACTTTCTTTTTAAATGTAGCTCCCTGCTGACAATAGACAATTTTATTGCAACCAGCTACAGAAAATTAATGTTCAGCAGTACCAAAGTTTCAGAATGCGACCAACCACCAATCCATAAAGAATATTCAAATGAGGGTTTCTTCTTCTCCTTCTTTCTCATTCTGCCATGTGGAAAAGTCATTTCATCTCATACATATTAAAACCCAGCGTAAAAGAATTATTTGCATTTACTGGAGGAAGGAGTCACCAGTATCTTACTGACTGGACTAACCTCGTTCTTCTGCACAAGATATTCTGTAGCTTGTTGGTTAGTGAAGATGCCAAAATGCTGGGTAGTTCAACCTTCCCCAATCTGACATGTTCAGATAGGTCAAGTAACAGCTCCCATCACCCCTGCCAGAATTGAGTAGAGTAGAAATAGAAAGAAAGAGAAATAGAAACAGAAACAGAAATAGAAATAAACAGAATAGAAATAGGAACAGAATAGAAATAGAAATAGGAATAGGAATAGAACAAAACAGAACAGAACAGAACAGAACAGAAATAGAAATAGGAATAGGAATAGGAATAGGAATAGGAATAGGAATAGGAATAGGAATAGGAATAGGAATAGGAATAGGACAGGACAGGACAGGACAGGACAGAACAGAATAGGACAGAATAACAGAGGGCCCTTGGATGTCTTCTAGTCCAACCCCTTACTCAGGCAGGAAACCCTATACATGTGTTGGCGAACCTATGGCACGCTTGCCACAGCTGGCACGCACAGCCATTTGTGCTGGCACACAAGCTGCAGGCAAACTTATTTCATTGCGCATGCATGTGCCTCACAGCTCATTTTCGACTGGTTTGAGGCCTTTTTCGCCCCCCCAGTGGCTTGAAGAAAGCCACTGCAGATTTTGCAGGATGAATAATAGGCCCATTTCATCACTTCCTGTAATAATGTGGCTGATGGCTGTATTTTAGCGGTCTCTGATGTCTCCACTTCAAGGCAAGCAAAGAAATGAGTGTGAGGAACGGTTGTAAGTTTGTTTTTTTCAGTGCTGTTGTAACTTAGAATGATCACTGAATGAAAGGTTGTAAGATGAGGATAACCTGTAGTGTTTCTTGCATTTCCGTCACTGTAGGCTGTTTTCTGCTATTGGTTTTTGAGTCCTTTTATTGTTTTAAGTTTTATGGTATATTTGAGTATCGCATGAATGCACATTGAAAAAAAGCTGATGGAATTTACCTAGCCATCAGGCAAGGGCCAGGAATGGGTTTTTAGGCAGAGCAAAAATTCCAATACAGTATAATGGATCTTATATTATATAGCCAGAAGACAAGCTCAAGATCCAGAAAGATCTTGACCGACTTGAATACTGGGCCCTCTCTAACAAAATGAAATTCAGCGTAGATAAAAGTAAGGTTTCACACTTAGGAAACTACACCTCACAACCGTATAAGTACAAACTAGGTGAATCTTGGCTCAAATCCAGTAACTGCAAAAGGGATATTGGAGTCTGAGTAGAAAATCACTTAAATATGAGCCAGTAGTGTGTAGCAGCAACCAAAAAAGCCAATGCAATCCTAGGCTGCATTAACAGAGGGATAAAATAACAATGACATGAAATTCTAGTTCCGCTTCACAAACTCTTAAGTAAGACCGCACTTGGAATACTTCATCCACTTCTGGTCACTGTAACATAAAAAAAAGATGTTGAAGCTCTAGAAAGAATGCGGAGAAAAACAACAAGAGTGATCAGGGGGCTAAAACGTATGAAGAACGGTTGTAGGAATTTGGTGAAAAGAAAGACTAGGGCAACATGACAGCAGTGTTCCTATATTTGAGGGATTATCACAAAGGTGAGGAGGTCAAACTTGTTGTGAATGAATAAATGTATTAATAAAGTTATCTGAGCTTGAAGTCAAGTGCAGGGTTCTGGCCCTGCACTTCTGATTGGCCGTTAATGGCGATATCAGATTGGTCCGTTCAGGTGGATCTGATTGGCCATTAACAAGCCTCTCTTATTGGTTAACGGAGCTAGTGCTCCCTGGTTTTCATTGGTTAAATATCTAATAAGTTGCCTATATAAGGAAGGCTGTGCAGCCATTGAACTTGAGCTGTCACACCATGTAAATAAAGAGTTGAAGTTCACCGTTTCACCAGCTCGTCTCCATTATTCACGCCCATGCTCCAAACTTAACACTGGTGACGAGGATGGGATTTGGAGACGTCAGAGCTGACTGAACAACGAAGAACGATAACTGAGCACATGGCGGAAACGCACAACGGTGGAACCATGTCCAGCGGCGTCATACCACCCGCTCCATTCGACCCAGCGCAAGAAGACTGGGACTCCTATATGGATCGTTTCCAAATGTTCTTGGAAACCAACAATTTGAAGGATGCCACTACCGGAAAGAAACGGGCGGTATTCCTAACGCATTGTGGGCCAACCGTATTCAAGATGGCTAAGGCACTAGCGAAACCAGCAAAAGTAAAGTCTATGGACTGGGAAGTCCTCGAACCCCTACTGAGAGCCCACTATGCACCGACCATGCCAACACTCGTGAGGCGCCATGAATTTTACCAGAGAGACCAGTGGAAAGGAGAGAGCGTTGCAAATTTTGTCGCGGATCTCCAGAATCTGGGAGGCCTCTGTGGGTTCGCCAACCTGGAAGAGGCCCTGAGAGACTGAATAATTCTGGGACTAGATGCACCACACGTGCAGAGTAAGCTGATGGCGAAAGGTGACATCAGCCTTGCAGATCCCATCACTGACGCTACTGCAGCAGAAGCAACCAGGAAGTCGGCTGCCCGAATGCGCTGCAACCGTGCTCTGGTTCACCAACCGACTAGCGACATTTTACCCAAGTCAGAAGGACAGCTTCTGACTGCCCACCACGAGGACCTCTCTTCGTCATCAGACAGTGACGAAGAAGAGGTCCATCGACTGCGGTCCGAATGGGACCAATACCCAAAGTCCCAACACCCCTGCGCTGGTTGTGGGGCAAGCCACCCCCGTTCCGAATGCAAATTCCACGACGCACTCTGCCATGAGTGCGAGAAACGAGGCCATATCGGACAGGTCTGCAGAAGTTTTACAAGACTCAGCCAGCCCTCGAAAGGAGCTAACTATCACCAATCGACAGGAAACCATCCTGTAAGGCGAGAACCAGTTGACTACTCCTACAGAAACAGAACCCTGAACCACCCCACGAAGCGAGAAGAGGCTCACCAAACTATCACTATCGGTCACGCCTCCTCCTTGGATGCCAAGAAAATTCAGGTTAAAGTGGCCATCGAGAATCAGCCCTGCCTGATGGAAGTCGACTCAGGATCGTCCCTCTCGATGGTTTCCTGGAAGACCCTCAAGCAGCTCATTCCTACAGTCCGGTGACAAGACCTCCGTTTTCAAAGACTTATACTTAAGGACTATCAGGGGAATTGGATCCCAGTCGTAGGATCCAGTCGAGTTCGGGTCTCGTTCAAGAACCGTACAGCATACCTACCCTTGACCTTGATTCATAAGGACTGGCCTAGCCTGTTAGGCCTCCAATGGTTCGCTCCACTTGGCATTGAAGTGGCAGGAATTAACCGAATCAGCAGCAGCAACTGGGAGGAGGATCTCGTCCAAGAATTCAAGGACGTCTTCACAGAAAAACTAGGCGAGTACAAGGGGACCCCGATATCATTTAACCTTAATCCAAAAGTAGCTCCCATCCACCTTAAGCCTCGTTGGGTTCCATTTGCCCTTAAACCAAAGATTGACGAGCAGCTTGATAAGTTAATAGCCCAGGGTGTGTTAGAGCCCACTGATCACTCTCCCTGGGAGACCCCAATCGTGACCCCCATTAAACCGGACGGATCGATAAGAATTTGTGGGGACTACTGAGCCACCCTGAACCACGCCCTTCAGCAAAACGCGTATCCGGTACCGGTGGTGCAGCACCTCCTCCATTCCCTGGGGGGTGAAAAAGTCTTCGCTAAACTAGACTTAGCTCAGGCATATCAACAACTGCCGGTAGACGAAAAAACAGCACAGGCACAGATGATCGTGATGCACCGTGGTGCTTTTAAATATACCCGACTCCAATTCGGAGTGAGTGTAGCCCCGGGGATCTTCCAGAGCTTGATGGAAAGACTTTTACAGGGGATAAAAGGCGTTGTTCCATACTTTGACGATGTGTTCATCACTGCCCCTGCCCAAAAACTTTTATAGGACTGCCTGAGGATGGTCCTCCAGAGATTCAAAGACGCAGGTCTTAAAGTGAAGAACAATAAGTGTAAACTGTGTACAGATCGTGTCGAAATTGGGGGGTATTTGATTGATAGCCAGGGCATTCACCCCACCGATAGCAAACTGAGGGCAATCAAAAATGCTCCCAAACCACGAAATAAGGCCGATCTCCAGGCATTTCTAGGCCTTATCAACTTTTATAATGTATTCCTGCCACACAAGGCAACGGTAGCTGAACCCCTACACCGTTTATTGGACAAAAAAGCAATTTGGGTATGGGGACATAGAGAAGAGTGGGCATTTCAAAATGTAAAAAAAGCTATTGACTTCTGATGCTGTACTAATGCAGTACAATGAGACCTTGCCGTTAACGATCACCTGTGATGCATCGCCTTTCGGAGTTGGCGCCATTTTGAGCCACGTTTTGCCAAACGGTAACGAAGCCCCTGGTGCCTATTTCTCAAAGACGCTCTCAAAGACAGAACGCAATTACAGTCAGATTGATAAAGAAGCCCTTGCCATTGTGTCTGCTGTCAAAAGATTTCATGAGTACGTGTACGGCCGAGCTTTTACTTTAGTGACTGACCACAAACCTTTGCTAGGAATAATAGCCGGAGATAAACCGAACCCCTATATATTATCTCCCAGAATGACTCGTTGGTCAGAATTCTTGGCTGCCTATAATTATCGGCTGCAACACCGCCCGGGGAAAGCCATTCCCCACGCCAACGCCTTGAGCCGAGCACTGCTTCCAGAGACCATTGATGACCCTGCACCTACAGTGACAACATTGCAAATCGAGACGTTTTGCACGCTGCCATTAACAGCCCGAGATATCGCGATAGAAACAAAACGCAACCACACCTTAGCGCGAGTCCTCAGTTGGGTGGAACGCGGATGGCCATTGGACCAGGTACCTGATGACTACGCACCATTCAAGAGTCGTCAAACCGAACTGTTCTCACAAAACGGCTGTGTTATCTGGGGAGATAGAGTCGTTGTCCCAGAGCGACTTCAACGAGCAGTACTGAGAACCTTGCACGATGGCCATCCCAGCATCATGCGCATGAAAGCCCTCGCACGAAGCTACGCATGGTGGCCAGGCATCAACAAGCAAATTGAGATATGGGTCAAAGCTTGTCACAAATGCCAGGAAGTAAGCAACGCCCCACCAAAAGCAATCCCAACCAAATGGGAGACACCGCGGGGACCCTGGTCCTGTATCCATCTGGATTTTTCTGGACCTACCAAAGGCCACACATTCTTGCTAACAGTAGATGCCTACTCGAACTGGCTCGAAATCCATCAAATGAAGAATACAACAACCGAAGCGGTCATTAAGAAACTGGACAAACTGTTTGCAACACACGGATTACCAGACGTGCTGGTATCCGACAATGGACCCCAATTTAACACGCTGTCTTTTGAACAGTACCTAGCAGACCGCGGTATTCGCCATGCGCTGACTTCGCCTGCGCATCCTGCGGCCAATGGAAGGGCCGAGCACATGGTACAATTCGTCAAGAAAACGCTACAAAAAATGGACTTTGACAACATCGAAGAAAAAATAAACTGGATCCTCTTCTTGCAGCATATCACTCCACACAGCGTCACCAACAAAACTCCTGCAGAGTTGCTAATGGGGCGGAAGCTCCGCTCCTACTTTGACCGCCCACACCCCTCCTACGAACCTGAGAAGCCACACCAATCCAGTGGGCGATGCCATACCTTCCAGGTAGGCGATTTGGTGTTCGCTAAAAATTTGTCGGGCGATCCGTTGTGGATAGAAGCGACTGTGGTCCACGTAATCGGCCCTAGATCCTACCTCATGCAATGCCGCGATGATAGACTATGGAAGTGCCATATTGATCAACTACGATCAAGGCTGCAGTCAGGGATCTCCGAGTTCCCTGATGCCCTAACTGAGGGGGGGGGGAGATATGGAGGAAGATGAACTTGAAAGTGCAGAAAACGTTAATGAAAGGAACGATAGCGGAGCAGAAATACATGGAGAGGAATCAGGGATAGGAGTGAGTTTGCCTCTTGGGGATACTGAAGATGTTGGTGACAACGGAAATTCAAACTCAGAGTCAGAGGCACCACTTTCACCAGACAACACCCTACCTCATCAAGAGTGCAGCCAAATACCGGGGGCACAACGAAAGTCAACGAGAATAACAAAGCAACCATCCTACCTCAAGGACTACGTAACCGCACCCCGTAAACGGAACCCGGGGGGAAGGGGTGTTGTGAATGAATAAATGTATTAATAAAGTTATCTGAGCTTGAAGTCAAGTGCAGGGTTCTGGCCCTGCACTTCTGATTGGCCGTTAATGGTGATATCAGATTGGTCCTTTCAGGTGGATCTGATTGGCCATTAACGAGCCTCTCTTATTGGTTAACGGAGATAGGGCTCTCTGGTTTTCATTGGTTAAATATCTAATAAGTTGCCTATATAAGGAAGGCTGTGCAGCCATTGAGCTTGAGCTGTCACACCATGTAAATAAAGAGTTGAAGTTCACCGTTTCACCGGCTCGTCTCCATTATTCACGCCCATGCTCCAAACTTAACAAAACTATTTTCCAAATCACCAGAAGACAAAACAAGAAACAATGGATTGAAACTAACCAAGGAGAAAAGCAATCTAAAATGAAGGAGAAATTTCCTAATTGTGAAAGCAATCAAGCAATGGAATAACTTCAGTGGTGGGATTCAATTTTTTTTACTACCGGTTCTGTGGGCATGGCTTGATGGGCATGGTATGGCTTGGTGGGCGTGGTTTAGTGGGCATGGCAAGGGAAGGATACTGCAAAATCTCCATTCCCTCCCCACCCCACGAACCTGCTTTCCAGCTCCATTCTCCTGTGCAGGGCAACAAAAGAAGACCCAGCCGATCAGCTGGGACTCGGGAGGCAGAGAATAGATGGGGGCGAGGCCAGTCAGAGGTATTTGCCGATTCTCCAAACTACCTAAAATTTCCGCTACCGGTTCTCCAGAACTGGTCAGAACCTGCTGAATACCATTTTTGAATAACTTGCCATCAGAAATTGTGGGTGCTCCATCACTGGAGACTTTCAAAAAAGACTGGATAACCATATGTATGGAATGGTATCGGGCCGTGTTGGTGAATCTGTGCAAGCCATTTCCCTCGGCATGCAAGAGGTCACCCTAAAGAATCCCACTGCACATGCACATGTGCGCCATCACCCGACAGCTGATTGTCAGGTATCTGGCATGCATGCTGTTAGGTTCTGCACATGGGCGCAAGGAACGGAGACGAGATGGTGAACAGTGAACTTTAACTCTTTATTAATCATTCTGAACAGAGCAAAACCCTAGAGCAACAGCAGCCCTTTAATAGGCAAGCTGCTGATCTAGTAACCAATAAGAATGTGGAGTGTTAGCCCCCTTAACCAATGAGAGTGGCTCATTTAGGGCCAATCAGATTCTCCTGAAGGGACCAATCCGATATAGCTATTATCGGCCAATCAGAAGTGCAGGGCTAGAACCCTGCTATTTTCTAAAGCTTTTGATAAACTTTATTTAAGTGTTTTATTAGTTCATAACACATGCACAGGGGGTGGAGGGAGGGGATGGCATATGCATGCACAGGGGGCATGGGGGGGGGGCAGCATGCATTGCCTTCTGTGTGCTAGCACACAATTATCGGCACAGGAGCCGAAAAAGGTCAGCCACCACTGGTGTAGGGTATTCTGCTTGAGCAAGGGATTGGATTAGAAGACCTCCAAGGTCCTTTTCCATCTCTATTTTACTATGTTCTATGAACTGATTATTGGTCATTTGGTAATAAATCAACAGATGGGTGAGAATGTTATTTATGGAATAAAAGGAGATATAAACAGAACTTACTTTTCCTCAAAGACAATGTTTGAGCCCCCTAAAGCTGATGTTGGTAAACCTTTCTGGTAAATTGAAAGAAGGGTTTTAAATTACTTCAATTTGCCAAGCTGGAAAAAGAACGTGGGGAGAAAAAACGAGTGAGAATGAAGTCTTGAAAATTCAATATCTCCAAATTATCGTCACAGCCCAATTTCCAAGGTTTAAGAAGGCAAGACTGGTGGTTTATGATTTGCTTTTCTTGTTCTTTCCCTGAGAAATTTCCAGGGAATCAATTTTAGCCCAATATTATGGGGAATTAAAAATAAACTGTCAAGAAAGCCCATTTATTAAAATATAGCGATAATGCCTTTCGACTTGGCAATTGGAAGCATCACTTGTCTCAATTCTTCTACTGTGTTTCTCACAAAATAAGGCCGAGCCTTATTTTTTTTTGACCCCCGAAAAAACAGCTAGGCCATCTTTTCGGGAGTGGCTTAATTCCCCTCCCCCCTTGCAACCTCGGGTGGGTGGGCAGTGACAGCTTGGATGTTGACCTCGGCGTTGGTGGGGCACTTCGTATCAGGAGACCTTCCGCCACCATTGCTTTCCC
>BHEV01019757.1:0-15175 GCA_004319985.1 Emydocephalus ijimae | reverse complement strand
TGAGTGGGTAAATGAAAAGGACCTTAGAGCCCCTGAACTGTTAAAGAAGTTTTATGCCAAATATCCTGATAAACCATAAAAATGTATACCAATATTAACATTGATTATGTTATTTTCTTCTAGGGATTTATGTNGGAAAAGACTGGAAGTGTTTGCATTCCTTCCTGGGTTAGAAAAGGGAGGAGGGATTCTTTTCTTTGGCTTTCCGTTTCCTGGCTATCTTCTGTCCTTTTTTGTGCAACTGCGAACTTCGATCAAAATATGTCAAGTCATTTAACAAGACACATCATCACCATCTGGAGATGACCACATGGGCTTATTCAGAACTTTTGGTTGGAAGAATCATTTTGTATCATTTTGGGGGGTGGGAACAAACCTAAGTCTTTATATGTGGATTCACCCACCAATTTCTCAGTTTCGGAATTGATTTGTAGCTACCACTTTATTTCCCAGTAAAAGGATAACTTTGCTTTACACCACTGAGTCTGAGTATTACTTTCTTGGGATTTAAAAGGAGCGCAGACTGACACTATGGAAATAAAGTAGAGCAATGTTATGAGACTAAGATTTTGTTATTTATTCTTTAACTACATCTGTAGAAGAGAGACTGGCAGAACCAGGGAAGGAGTCAAACAGGGAATCCATTTCAATTCTCTCTGTAGTCACAAAAGGATGAAGTCCAATCCTCCTTGAAAGCCATTGAACCTTATCTAGATTTACTTATTAGATTTCTGTCTAGAGGCTTGAACAGTAAATCAATAATTTTGAACTATTTGTCTGACATATCTATACCAAGGTAAGTGAGAAGTCATACTTTTTCTATCTTTCTTTCGCTATTCTTGCCTCTGCATTTGTACTTCCTTTCCTGAACTTTCTTCTATTTTTAAAATAATTATTTTTTGTTAAAATCTGAACTTTTCCTTTGAATATATATATATATATATATATATATATATATATATGGGTGTGTGGGGTGTGTGGGGTGTATGTGTGTATATTATATAAATATAAATAAATTCAACACAGAAAGAGAAGCTAAAGCTCACATTTCATTCAACTCTAGACAAAAGAAGAAGAAAAAGACAAAGATTTGCTTATAAATTGCCTTAGAAACAAGCAGCTCATGACTCTTAAATAAACCGTTCAGGGGTAAAAACTCCAAGTGGCTGGTTGGGGCGGAAGGCACTTTCTGAATGCAGTGCAATGATAGATCAAAGGAGATCCTATGTATTCATGGGAGCTGGATGAAAGGGACAGGGAAGGGCCCGTGTGCAAAACTTTTGAGTGAATTCTGCATGGGTTTTTCAGAAATACGTAGGTCAGAAGTTATGACACAAGTCATAGGGGGAGGAAGAAAGAGGGACGTATTGGTCTGACATCATCTTGACTGCCTCCCCTGGTGTGCAAGATATGCTACATTTTAAGGTTCTCTTCTCCGATACCCTTCATTGCAACGTGTCTGGATTAGAAGATCTTCTAAAAATAATACTATGGTAAATAACAGGACATTTACCAAACTCAGTGGGATTTTCCATTTGGGGTACGATGGATGTACCTGGGTCCCTGATCAGATCGATTAAAGAAATTCACTGCCACTAAAATTAATGCAAAAAATCGTGCAAAATAGAGTTATGATTGCTAAGGATGGGGGTCCTTTGAGGGTTGGGAGATGGGAAGGCCTTGAGAGAAAAATTAAGAAATAATATGTAAACTAACTTAAATATCCAGGCAGTTATTTTTTCCAGGAACAGATATAGCTTCTTACCGGACTTCAAATCATTATAAAATTAATCTGTCAAACATTTCTTCTTTAATTAAACTAGCTAAGGAACTGAGGAGGGGACGAATAGACTAATTAAATGATATTAACATACCAAGCACACTTACGTTTCATTTTAATAAAAGGATATAAAAAAGTTTCACATTACTTGGCGAAGGAAGGAGGGAAAAGTAAACCTCTTGGAACTTTAATTCTAGTAGGAGCGACATCAGGGGGAATCTGCCAGGGATTGCATTACCAAAAACTGGCTCATATTAAAAAATAAACTTTAAAAAGCCATTGAGTCTCCATCTGCTGCATTTGGATAGTGAATGCAGGGGCAAAGCCTTTGACATGGAATACTTTCAGATAAATAGGGGAAGTTTTTCAAGGTGAGATGAAGAGAGTTTCAAACGTGGTTATTCAAAACCACCAACATAAATAGGACTCTTTGCATGTATATTTATTCTCTCTCAAACACCCTTGGTTTCTCCTGGACCAGTCCAAGGCTGGCTGAAATATACTGTCACCCGTGAAATTGGGAGAGAGAGAGAGAGAGAGAGACGTTCACTGTCTGGCATCAATTTTAATTTTATCCTTATGCCTGGATCCTAATTTTCTCTTCAAACATTCTAATTGGAAACTACAGAGTGCCTAGGTACAGAACTCTGCAAAGTTAGCAAGCATTTATTGAATAAACAGCTGTAGACCAGCCAGCAAATAAATGAATTAATTTAAAGATTAGGCTTCTGCAAGACTGTCATGAAAACAACGGTAAAAGAAAGAAGGTTATTTGACTTAGCCATAAATAGAAGTGTTTGTATTATCAAGGGAAATACAAGATCCTTAACACAGATTCATTCATTCATTCACAGTAACAGAGTTGGAAGGGACTTTGGAGGTCATCTAGTCCAATCCCCTGCTCAAAACGGAGACCTTATACTATTTCAGACAAATGGTTGTCCAGTCTCTTCTTGAAAGCTTCCAGGGATGAAGCTCCCACAACTTCTGAAGGCAACTTCTGTTCCATGGGTTGATTGTTCTCACTGTCAGGAAATTCTTCCTTATTTCTAGGTTGAATCTCTCTCCCTGATTAATTGTTTTTTGTACTGCCTTCAGGTGCTTTGGAAAATAAGTTGGTTCATTCATTGATTCATTCATTCATCAGTCAAAGTGCAGCCAGTGATTGAAATGTCTGATTTTGTAGATGTGTAGGAGAGAGCTGTACATCAGCTAACCAAGCTTTGCACGGCAGGAATTCTTCCTGGCCCAGAGAAGCAGGGAGCATTACTAGCAGAAAGCATCAGATGAGCAGAGAAAGAGTACATTGAAAAGGAAGCAGAAGTTGTGAAAAACCTGTGCCAGTTGAGGGAAAAGACAATTCTACTAAAGTCCACAGCTCTCCTGTGTCTTCTAACTATTCTCTCTCCCATTTTGCAAAAGAGGTTGGGACTATCATGACTTCTGTAAACAGCTGGTTGGTCCTTAAGGAGAACCTGACCAAGCCATCTGGTCCAGGGCTCCACCAGACTTTTCTCCTTTATGAGAAGCACTTGGGGGATGCAGTTACACTTACCTTACTCACTTTTACAGGAATTCTCTGTTCTCTAATTTTCAAGGCCAACCACCAAATCCAATCCATCAAATTCAATTATTCATAGACCTTGGCATCAGGAAATAGTTAATTTCTTAATTTCTCCAGTTAAAACTACTGTATGATGATATTAAATGTTTGGTTTAATTTATACCCTGATGTAATACTCTACAAAAGATTGCCCTTATCCTTATTGCTATGGTCTGTGTGCCGATGAAATATTCTTAGGAATCTTACAGAGCAATAAAAGGCATGGACTGTAAAGATCTGGAAAGAGCTAATTTTCTGCTATTATTGTAATGGTAGTAGTAGTAACAACATCAGCCCATTTTATCCTATATACATCTTTTGTAGGGGATTCCAATCCAGTCCCAGGAGGGAGGGGCTCTTTCCCAGGGAGCAAAGAGATAACATAACTTCAGTTCTTCGATATGCAGAGTGAAAGTGAGTCCCTTCCCAGTGGTTTGCAAGGTATATCTAATAATTATGAAGATTTTGGAGTCCTAGCGGACAAACACTTAAATATGAGCCAGCCATGTGCTGCAGGTGCCAAAAAAAAGCCAATGCAGTCCTAGGCTGCATCAACAGAGGGACAGAATCAAGAGCATGTGAAGTGTTACTACTGCTTTATAAAATCTTAGCAAGACCACACTTGAAATATTGCATTCAGTTTTGGTCACCATAGTACAAAAAAAGATGTTGAAACTCTGGAAAGAGTGCAGAAAAGAGCAACAAAGATGGTTAGGAGGCTGGAGGCGAAAACATAATGGTTGCAAGAATTGGGTATGTCTAGTTTAATGAAAAGAAGGACTGGGGAGGGGGCATGATAGCAATCTTCCAATATCTGAGGGGCTGCCACAGAGAAGAGAGTGGGGTCAACTATTATCCAAAGCACCTGAAGGGCAGGACAAGAAGCAATGGATGGAAACTAATCCCCTCAGCTAAGGACCCCGCCTTTAAAGATATGAACATGCAAACATCACTGTCTCATAAGCAAGCCTACTTCCACATGTTTCTTTATTGATTTCTAGACTGGAACCTAACCATCTCAGAATATGCAGAGATTCAACAGCCTTCCCCCTTTGCAGACACGTGATTCTGTTTCACTTTGCAAGTCTGCTAGGAATCGAGCAAAAAAAAAAAACCACTCCTGTCTGAACTAGGTTACCACCACCCCCGCAAAAAACCCTAGCCTTGTACTTCATAGAAGTTGGTTAGGAGAAGCCAAAAAAACTTAATATATCAATATCCCATTTTTGACCCTCTTCTTTTTTCTTTTTCTCTCTTGTTGCACACCTAGCTGTAATTTAAAAAAAAAAAGGTTTCTGGTTTGTGAATGCTGTTATGGACAGAATGCAATAGGACATATTATTTCTTAGTTGGGGCATATTGCTGGAACCTCTCACGTATCTTGCCTCTACATGACATTCTTTCACTGCATGTAGTGTCGGCAAATTAGCAGCTAGGTGATAACACCCAACAAACCTTGACTGAACTCAAAAAGGTCTGTGGCTTGGATGAGAGAACACTGTAAATCCCAAAGCTTTGAAAACACTGTAAAATCACAAGGCCATGGGTGAGATAGGGAAGCTGAAAAATAGGCAGTAGCAAATGCCCATATGCATTCTAAGTGGAGTTGCAGATGAAACCACCACAAGCCAAGCTCAACCTGAAGGAGGTTTTGCAAGTCTCATCAATTCTTGTAGAGAGGAGTACCTCTTGGTCTGTGGGTGGATGGGAGGATTATCCCTTAATTTATGGGAAGGAAAGGTCAAAAGCAAAGGTACTGAGACAAATAAACCATTATATGAACAATGTCCAGGTATCAATTGCTCCTCTTGCTGGAAAAAAATAAAATAAAGTTAATTTCAGCCTATGACAATGCACACATGGGAGATAAAGACATAATACTTTAACCTTGGCTCTGCTCTACAACTGGCACAAGTTTTATAGTTTGTACTTGCTGGTTTTCTTCATATTAATTGCTGTTCTAGCAGCTACAATAAAACAGCTGTGCCCTTGCGTCTCAGCTTATGAGCTTTCTACTTCCAGTGTCAGACTGTGTGAAGGCTAATGATATAATAGGCTGTGGAGAAATCTAAGGCAGGTCTTTCATTTGCATGGAGTACATATTGTAGTCCAAATCCCTTGGTGTCCTCTGCTTCTAAGGCAGAGGGAGGTCACATTAAACTCACTCCAAACATATCTAACTTCAACACATGCTCTGGAGGAATTATTTTGGCACAGAATGGCTTTAGAATCAGAATAAGGTCTGGAGTCTACATATTACTAATCAACTTTCGTAGCACACTTTGTAGGCGGCAGATGCAGCTCTGACAGCGGCTGTGTAGGACAAACAGGCAGAAGACTAGCAAAGCGCACCTGGGAACACCAACTAGTAGTTGGAAGACATGATGAAAACTCCTTAATTGTTCATGGACAGACTCAACCAGAGTTTTGACTGGAAAAATTTGACCCCCATTTTGCTTCTCATCCAAGAAGCTTCAGAGCTGAAGAAGCTTCTTGCAGGAGAAGTGAAACGTCTTCAAAGAAAAAACAGAAAGTCCCGTTGCCTCTTGAAAAAAAGCACCTTTAGGACAACCCTGACCTGATGGTGGAGAATCTCCATAGATATCTGGAAAACTGTGAGCATCCTAAACCAAGCCAAGTCCAAAAATGCCAGGGAATTCCTGGAGGGCTGGCTCTCAGACAAATCAGCCATCAACAGGCACATAGAGATAAACAACATCTACACACTACTCAAAAGAGACAACCCACAAGCCCAAAGCAAACAATGAGACCAAACACCTTCTTGACAGCAATCAACACCTAAATTTTGTAAGTTAACACCAAGGTTAACACGAGACAAACAATCAAGAAGCAAACATTACCCCAATCAAGGAACTACCAAGGTAGACATTCCAGCTAGTAGTAAACAGCCTAATTAAGGATCCATCATGAACACCCCCACCAACACTGACAGGGCAAGCCAGTACTATATATAAAGAGAGTAAACCCCACCCCCTTCTAGCACTGATGACGTTGCCTTGTCGGGTAACGAAACATCTGCAAGAAAACAACCAAGCTCAGAGGGCACCATGGAGCCCACAGAGACATTTCCCCCTTTTCGTTCTGATTGAAGAACATTGCAAATATTCATCTCAAGGAGAGGGTTGCCCAATAGCAATAGCACTTAGACTTATATACCACTTCATAGTGTTTTATAGCCCTCTCTGAGCTGTTTTACACAGTCAGCATATTGTCCCAATCTGGGACCTCATATTACTGACCTCGGAAGGACAGAAGGCTGAGTCAACCTTCAGCTGGTCAGGATCGAACTGCCTAACTGCTGTCACCCGTCTGTCAGCAGAAGTAACTGCTGGCAGCCATCTATCAGCCTGCAATACTTTATTCTAACTACTGCACCACCTCTTGACTAATAGTGTTGCAAAATCTTATTTGCAACACCATCATTTTTATATTTCACAAGCCTCTTACCCATATTTTAATCCAAGCAACACATTTTTTTCAATAATAAAAAGATATGTACGTGTGTGCATGTGTATGTGTGTGTGTGTGAATGTGTGCATTTGTGATGAGAAAAGATGAGAAGATAAGAACAGCAATACAGACCTACTACATGATTTTTAGGGCTAAGACAATGCTATGCGAATTGAACATGATGAGAACAGCAAGAAGGAAATTTCTTTATCAGCAGGATTTAGTCATTATACTATATGTCCTATGTTATCTTATACTTTTATACTAATATCTTGTATTTTCATGCTTCGTGTATGTATGAATATGGCAGAATCACACACTATTGATCTGTCTTTTGTATCTAAGTGCTGAGTGGCTGTTCCAACTCCATGACCACTACCAAAATATCAATCCAGATTCCAGGGTTTCAATCAATATTGATAACCTTTTTCAAAATGTTGTGTATTTGAGAATATAATTGCAATGGAAATGGGCTGGTCATGTAGTAAGAACCACTGAGGGCTGGTGGACCAAGGCAATCCTAGAATGGATCCCACTTGATCAAAAGTGTCCAGGAAAGAGACCTAAAACAAGATGGAGCGAAGACATCAGCAAGTATGGTGGGCCCAACTGGCCAAAGAAAGCTCAGGACTGTATTAGTTGGAAACTTGCGGAAGAGGCCTTCCTCCTGCATATCAGGATTCCGGCAGTTCCCCCAATTAAATCATGAGTCTCGAGCCAAACTTCCAAAACTAAACAGGATTTACTGGGAGTTAACATGTTGGCACTACCTGGGTGTAGCTGACTCTGAGGCACATAATTCATTGTCACCCTTGAGCCTGGTTTTCCCCCACTCCTTGGGTGTATCGTAATTCATATTCTCCTATGGGACATGTCCATAGCCAAAAGTCATCAATCATGCTCTCCAGTTATATTTTTGCACAGCAGAAACTTCAGTGAAAAACTATGTATGGAATGCCTTTCGATTTCCAAGCTGACGCACTGCACTTTCAAACCCCTTTCCCCCCTCCCTCTCTGTTGGCAACTATAAAATGGCCATAGAAATGTTTTATGGATTGACACACTGCAATGGATAGACAAGGGCTAGAATGATGATGATGAAGATGCAAATTGCAACTTGACAGTCATTGGTGAACGCACCTCAACTGCTAGTTGGACATCCAGAACTTTAAGCTGCAAATCGTTTTAACAGAGAGAAAGAAAAGGTTTAACAGAAATTTCACCACCTGGATTTCAGATGCAATGGATCAAATCTTCATCTGGAATTTGCCTCTGAATTTGCAGACAAGTCTCTTTCTGAAGTCTCTCTGGGCAGCCTACATCATTGATCTCGTTTGCCCAAGATGTAATTGACTGATTTTTGCATTATTTTATATCAATTTGATGCAATTTGGGCAAATGGATGCGGGAGATTGAACAATGCAAACTATATAAACCACATTAATTATGAAGCGTAATCTCAGATTGATAGGCAATTGGATTTAATGGATTGCTTTTCCCTGCCAAAGGTCCTTAGATTCAAATTTGGCTGCATCCCTCTTCCACTTCCCACCTGTCAGCAATGGTGTGACAGTCCTTAAGTGCACATCTCACATATATTTAGATGGATGTCATTCCTTTATTTTTTTCACTGCTAACATTTGCATGAGAAAATGTATTTCTCTTTGTAGGCAATTTGTGCTGAATTGGAGCAATCAGTAGTTTATATGAAGAGTGTTGCAGAGCTGATATTGCATAAATAACACAGCACTTTATAGCCAACCCTTGCAATAAAGACAGCATATATCTCAAATAGAATAGTCTTATGTTAGAAATAATGCCGTCCATGAATATTAAGCTGCAATCAAAACCAGTTACCTTTTTCAAACAGCAGCTGTATAACCTAAACTACTGTTATTATCTTCCTGGAGATAGAGTTTCCTTCAGTGGAAACACACACACACACACACCCATTTTTTTCATTCTAAAACAAGTATTATGGAATGCTCTTGGGAACATAGAGAAGTGTGTTCTCTCACGTTTTCATCTTTTCCCTCGCTGTAGAATACCAGAAAAAGAGAAAGGTTATTTTTTTAGGTTATATATTCATCACCCTTCACCACAAATAATTCTTAACTCAGAAAAGCACCACAAACATCCACTTAGCCTTCATGTGTTGTGAAGACAACCAAGCCAGAAACCTGAGGATTCTATGTCTCTTCAGTTGTTAATCCACAACTTATCCTGTTCATTAAGGCTCTGTTTTACCTAAGAGTTGTTGGTTTTAAATAGGTCTCCCTTCTGGAATGGTATTTAAGAAAGACCTCTTAAGTTGAGCCCAACTAGATGTTTTGTGTTGGAGAAGACTCTTGAGAAAGCATTGGACTACAAGGAGACCCAATCAGTTGATCCTAAAGGCAATCAACCCTGATTGTCCTTTGGAAGGACAGATCCTGAAGTTGAAGCTGAAATACTTTGGCCAAAAAATGAGAAGAGAGGACTCGTTGGAGAAGACCCTGATGTTGAGGAAGATGGAAGGCAAAAGGAGAAGGGGACAGAAGAGGAGGAGATGGTCAGAAGGTGTCATTGATGCAATGAACATGGATTTGTGCAAACTCTGGGAGACAGGGGAGGATGGAAAGCACTGGTGTGTTGTGGTCCATGGGGTCACAAAAGTTGGACATGTCTTAGAGACTTAATAACGATGCACAACAACAAAGATGTTTTGGGCTGAAATCCTCATAAACCTGTTTGATCAAGGATGACAGGGATCATGATCCGAAGTTTCTATGTCAGGGAAATCTACTTCTGAGCAATGAGAACCAGAATCCGAAGTTTCTATGTCAGGGAAATCTACTTCTGAGCAATGAGAACCAGAAGCTGTAACTCCAAGCAACAATTATTTTATTATCATTCTTATAAGGATTATTAATTCTTTGACAGGACAAAAAGCTTTTTCCTGACCCACCCAGTTGCTTTGATTCAATTAGTCACAATGACTTCCTTGCATGACCTAATTGCAAACTGGATTTTGTGTAATTTCATAGTTGAAAGGAACTAAACAAATGGAGCGATGCCAGTCACTCATATGTTCATCCAGGAGATGAACAAGGTGTCCAAGAAGAGGAATTTATGCTTTTGCAAAAGGAGAAAAATCTAGAAGAGCTTCAGGCCCAATTCTTTGGAAGAGAGAAGCAGAAGTAACCAAAGCCACAGTCAGAAAGAGGGGGTAGATGATCTCTCAGCCATAACCTATTTTTCATATGGGGCTTAAATTATGCAACTTCTCACAGAACAGTAGCATGGTTAGCTTATCTTCAAGGGGAACTGCTGTTATGAGGCAAATGATGTAAAACATGAGGGACCCAAGATGATGTGAAGCCTCTATGCAAATCTGTTCCCTTTGGAGATATCCATTCCTTTTGTAGTGAGATCTAGGCTTTCCAATGCTAAATTATGCATACAAGAACTGATTTGCCATTGTGGTATCCCATACAGGGAATAGAAGACAAAACAAAGACAATTTCTTTTTTTCTTCAATTAGAACATTTTCTAATTCACAAAACAAACAATATTAGTTAATGAGTTTCCAGATGCTCAGCCAGATTTGTGGGGAGAGGGTAAGAAAGGATGCTACTTACAGGTAGAACTTCCAAGAAAATACTAGTTTGGATTCCGTGGCTGACATTGGATAGTACAGAGGACTCTAAGTCTATATGTCTGTCAAAACAGAGTAACAATAAATATGAAGATGCTAGGTGTACAATTGGCATCTGCCCCCAAATGGAAATACACATGTCTGAAAGACAACAGAATAGAATATAAAATAACCAGGCTGGAAGGGACCTTGGAGGTTTTCTAGTCCAGCCCCCTGCTTAAGCAGGAGACTTTATATCATTCCAGACAAGTGGCTGTCTAATTTCTTATTAAACTCTCCCATGATGGAGCACCCAAAACATCCGAAGATAAGCCAACATGCAGATGCCAAGCTGGATGTTGACAAGATAACAGAATAACAGAGTTGGAAGGGACCTTGGAGGTCTTCTAGCCCAACCCTCTATTCAAGCAGGAGACCCTATGCCATTTCAGAAAAATGGCTATCCAATATCTTATTGAAAGACTCCAGTGATGGAGCAATCATGACTTCTGGTGGCAAGCTGTTCCACTGATTGATTTTTCTCACTGTCAGAAAATTTCTCCATAGTTCCTGGTTGGATCTTTCCTTGATAAGTGATAAATTTTCACTCAGTTTCTTCACAACTAAGGACTCTTCAGGATTCGGCCCTTAGAAATGAAGAACAGTTAGAGGAATTGGGCATGGCCACTCTAGAGAAAATAAAAACTAGGGGTGACGTGATAGCAGTATTTGAGGGGCTGCCACAACTTATTTTCGAAAGCCCCTGAAGGCAGGACAAGAAACAACTGATGGAAACTAATCAAGGAGAGAAACAATCTGGAATTCAGAATGAATTTCCGAACAATGAGAACAATCAAGGAGTGGGACAGCTGGCCTTCAGAAGTTGCTCCATCCCTGGAGGTTTGTAAGAAGAAACTGAAATGGTATAGGATCTGAAATGGTATAGGATCTTCTGCTTAAGCAGGAGGTTGGGCTAGAAGATCTCCAAGGTCCCTTCCATCTCTATTCTGATTGAAATAAGATCTCCAGTAATCCATTCTTTGGACCACAGTGAATTTTAACATGGATATAATGGAAGGTACTTACAACAGGCCAGACAATCTTCTAAAAAGTCATATTAAAGCCATATTATCCAAACAGATAATAATGTCAACATCTATTTTATAGATTTAGTTTATTTTTATTTTTTTAAGGCAATACTAGAAAGATATAGGTTGCCACTTTAATAGTCATGGCTGTTTTGACCTTTGTAAGTTTGTTATGTTTTTATAACTTTTGTAATTTTACTGCCCAAAGACTTATGTTTTAATTGTTTTGAACTGGTCTTCTTCACTGAAAGTTATTATAAGGTTTGTTGCTATTAAATCACGGGGCACTATCCGTTTTGTCTTTCTCTAAGATAGGAGTCAACCTAGCAAGCTTCTGACCAGATGGAATAAAGCTTTCAGAGTCTGTTTTGGAAGATTTGAGTTGTCATCCAACTTTCTGGAGTTTAAAATATCTTCCCTGTCAAGATTTTTAAGCAGCTCCCCTTTAATGTCAGCTTGGCATGTGTTGCTGCTGTGAGTTTCGGCTAGAGATAACTGTCACAAAAACCCTGAGTAGATGACTACCTTTGCAGAAAGTCAACTACGGGGAAATATGTTTGTACAATCTTATCACAGAATCAGTGAAGCTTTCCCAACCCATCACTCTTCTGGTGAGTAATAGTTCAAATTTTAGGAGAAGGAAGGCAATAATCCGCAACCCAGACAGTTTAAACACTATTTACACAGTTATCTTCTCTTCACCACCACTGAGAAAGACCGCTTGCATCAAAGTAGCACACCACAAACAGAGCTTCCAAAAGAGAGCCAATCCACTCTCTCTCTGCTTTTGGGCCTCATCGACTTTCTCCACTGCCCCCAAATAACTGTATTACTGCCAATTAATCCAGGTTAAGTAATTGGGGAGAGGAAATAATTACGAAGGCTTTGCAAATACTTAGTAAGGCCACACTTGGAATACTGCATCCAGTTTGGGTCACCCCATTATTAAAAAAAAACGATGTTGAGATTTCAGAAAGGGTGCAGAGAAGAGCAACAAAGATGATTAGAGACCTGGAGGCTGAAACATATAAAGAATAGTTGCTGGAACTGGGTATGTCTAGTCTGATGAAAATAAAGACAAGGAGTGACATGTTGGCAATATATTCCAGTATTTGAAGGGCTGCCACAAAGAAGAGGGAGTCAAGCTATTCTCCAAAGCACCAGAAAGCAAGACAAGAAACAATGGATGGAAACTAATCAAGGAGAGAAGCAACCTAGTGCTAAGGAGAATTTTTCTGACAATGAGGACAATCCACCAATGGAACAGCTTCTCTCCAGAAGCCGTGGATGTTCCAACACTGGAGGCTTTTGAGAAGAGACTGAACCTGAACAGCTATTTATCTGACATAGTTTTGGGTCTCTTTCTTGAGCAGGGGAATGGACTAGAAGACCTCCAAGGTCCCTTCCAACTCTGTTCTTCTGGATATCTAAGCAACAATGCTTCAGCTTTATGCTTAAGGAATAATAGATCTGTGATATTTACAAGCACCAGGAGAGGGGAGGATGCAGTGGCTATGAATGAAGGTGTATGGAATTTGTAAGCTTTCAGTTCAGTTTCCTTCCCAGTTTTTAAGCCTTCCAAGGTTACAAGAATGCCTAAAATAGAGGATGAACTATGTTTAGTCTCACAAGGAATTTTAACCATTCATTCCATTCATAGAAACAAATAAATCTTAATTTCCAGCTTCCTAAGTGACTTCGACTCTTCACGAATCTAATTTTTTCACCCAAGTTCAGTGGGGGGAATTCAATTTTTTCTTTACTACCAATTCTATGGGTGTGGCTTGGTGGGCGTGGCTTAGTGGGCGTGGTAGGGGAAGGATATACTGCAAAATCCCCCTTCCCTCCCCACCCCACTAACCTGCTTTCCAGCTCCGTTCTCCTGTGCAGGGAAACCAAAGGAGACCCAGCCGATCAGCAGGGACCCAATGGGAGGCAGAGAAGAGATGGGGTTGGCGGGGTCAGTCAGAGGTGGGATTCCAAACTACTCAAAATTTCCACCACCGGTTCTCCAGAACTGGTCAGAATCTGCTGAATACCACTTCTGTCCAAGTTGCTTTCTCAGCAAGGTCACCACAAAATAAATTTGTATTCTTATTTTATCCCACAGCCATGCATTATAAAAAATAAGTTTGGACCAAGAAATTCAGGGATAGAATAGAGTTATTTCAGTTAAGTACCATGCAGAGAAATTATAGTGAAAGATACTTTGAAGAAAAGTAATTAAGAAACTTCCTCTCTTCTGGCATATTACCAATGCAATTATACTATTTCCATTTGGACCCACCCGATTAGGGAGGACAGCTTATTTCCCTTCATAAATATGTCAATAATACTTATTTTGTGACTTCACAAGCTCTTGAGAAGCATTCTTGCATTGTGGATCCTGCAGCAAAATAAGATATTGATGTTTGCACGGATTGATTTCTTTCTTTTTACAGCAGAAAGAATACAAATGAAAGCAAAAGGATTGGCAACTCTTTTCAGTAACCACACTAAAGAAACCCAACTCCCAATCAATTTGCAGACTGAATGCAAACTTCAGGGCTGAGATACTGCAGTGCACTCAGTCTCCTACGTTTCCTTCTACATTTTTTCTAAAAAATAATAATAATTGCCATCTGTGTCTCAGCAAAACCTACAGACAGCATTGTAAGAAGAAATCTGAAATCAGCTGGTAAGGTATTCTAAAAATAATAACATCCATAGCAGTTTTTAATTAATGGTTTTTTTTTTTATGTTTTCTATGTTTCTAGAGTCTTTGGATATGAGATGGGTGGCAAAATAAATGTCTAAAGAAACAAACAAATGAACAAACAAACAAATAAATAAATAATAAAGTTTTGTCCAAGGCAACTGTAAAGCTCCCTCAAAACTGAAGATTTGGGTGAAGAGGAGAAGGGATGTAGGTCATGGATTGTTGGGAGTACTAGTGGGTGTCACCTGGTGTGAATTAAGTTAAAAGCCATAAGGGATGTGTGCATTATATTTCTGCCAATGTATCTCTGGGAGACAGAATTGTTTCCCCATTATGGGCTTTGTTATAGATAAACATATTGTTCCAATGGCTCCTGGGGCAGGTAACAGGGTTATTCTGTTATTTATCTAACGGAATAAGTGTTGGAAGGGACCTTGGAGGTCTTCTAGCCCAACCCCTTGCTCAAACAGGAGACCTGATACCAGGACTGTCAAACTCCTGGCACATGGGCCAGAAGCATCATGCACTGGCCACACCCACGCCCGGTTTAATGAAGGGGAAAAAGTCCCGGTATGTCACGTGAAGTTGCTGTGACGATGTAAGTTTGACACCCCTCCCCTCAACCATTTCAGACAAATCATAATCCAATCTCTTCTTAAAAACCTACAGTGTTGGGAGAAGGCGGAGCTTCANCGAACCAGAAGAAGCCCTTTTGCCAATGGCGGAGAGGCAGCCTCCAAGCTGCTGAAGCTGGGACAGCTCCGGAAGAACGGGATAGAAAGAAGTGTATTGGCTGGTGAGGATTTTTTTTTTTTTGCTTGGGACTGAAGAACACTCCAATATAAGAAGAAATCTGTAAACTTATTGACAAAATTTGATTTAGCAGCGATTTTTTTTTAAGTAATGTCAAAGTGAGGCT
>BHEV01019756.1:0-17328 GCA_004319985.1 Emydocephalus ijimae | reverse complement strand
CTTTCATGGGGTTCGCTTCCTTCCTTATCCCATCACCCTTCAGTTAGGAGGTTTTTGAAAGGGGCTTCCAACCTGCACCCATCGGTGGTTCACAGGTATCCTTCCTGGGACCTTCATGTGGTCCTTAATGCCCTTATGAAGCCCCCCTTTGAACCCCTTAGAACAGCGTCTCTCCGTTTCCTGACTCTAATGGTAGTGTTCCTCGTTTCCATCACTTCAGCCTGGCAGGTTTCAGCCAGGCGAGCTCACTGGTCTTTCCATCAGACAGGACCTTTGTTCCTTTCACGATGATAGGGTTGTTTTCTGTCTGGACCCCTCATTAATTCCAAAGGTTGACACCTGGTTTCACAGGTCCCAGGACATTGTGTTGCCTGACTTCTGCCCCCTCCCGCACCATGACGTAGAGTGGCAGTGGCACACGCTAGATGTAAGAAGGCTCTTAGAATATACATTAAGCGCACTTCCTCCTTCAGAAAGTCGGAAGCCATGTTTGTTTCCTTTTTCCTTTCTCACTTGGGGCACAAGGCCTCTTCTCCTACTATTAGCAGGTGCGTCAGGTCTTGCATTGAGCAGCCTACAAAGCTGCAGCCCTTCCAGTTCCCTGAGCTCTGATGCGCACTCTACCAGAAGCGCGGCCACGTCTGCTGCCTGGACGACCCAAGCATCCTTGGAGGAGATCTGTCATGCGGCCACATGGACATCCCCGTCTCCTTTCATCAGACACTACCGTCTGAATGCCTTTGCCTCGGCGACTGCAGTCTTCAGCAGACAGGTGCTTCAATAAGTGGTTCAACAGTTGGTGTGATGAGCCGGATGAGGACCTGCCCATGGACATGCAAGTTTTGGTATGTCCCATCCTGGGCTCTCGATGCAGCATGGAGGAGAATGGGCGTTGGTAGAAGTTACCATGAACGTCCTTTCTATCTATGCTGCGAGAGAGCCCAGCCCCTCCCTTAATTCATCCAGAGAGGATAAGACATATTTCTGTATTCATTTTGTGCTTTCAGAAATACCTTTCAGTCTGTCAAGGTCAAAGCTGGGGTCTCTCCCGGGGGCTGGCTTTTATACCTAAGTACAGACTCAGCTATGACATCATAGGAAGGAGTCAACCCATCCTGGGCTCTCAATGCAGCATAGATAGAAAGGGTGTGTTCATGGTAACTTCTACCAACGCCCATTCTTCAGTCTGCAAAATTTGAATTTTACAATTCAGTTTACAATATCCCACATATATCTGTTAGAGAAATGGATGTTCAGATATATAACTAGTAAAGAAAATTCAGAAAAAATATGTATGTTGATTAGAGGAATCAATGCATTTTTGTACATTCTAAAGCCAGAATGTAGAAAAAAAATGCACAGTAAACTTTCACAGAGTGGATATTTATTGATCTATCCACACCTTCTATAGATGCTGAATGAGAAGCTCACAGTCCTTATGGATGGCAGCATTAAACTTACGTTTCCTCTATTTTTTCCTAAAGAACCCTCCTAGAGTTTTTTCAGTGGCTGAGGCAGCTAAAAAGCTGATTAAATAAATATGTATGTATGACATGTGTTAGAACTGGAAAGAGTTGGGAAACTTAGTATCTAAAAGCCATAATGAGCAGAGTTTCTTACCGATCCACGCTGATAGCACAGAGATTGAAAATGGAGGCAGTGCATAGCATAACATCCATGGTCATCAAGGCATCGCATAGGACCGGGCCCAAAAACCAAACACCTCCCTGGAACTGAAGAAAAATCAGTGAATGCATTCAAAGTTCATACTTCACTATATTTCATACTTCATACTATAGTTCATACTTCACTATATAGTGTTCCCTTCACTATATTTTTTAGCTACAATTCTTGTTGGATTCTCAGGTTGTGGCTCTGATACTTTTTTTTGAGAAGATCCTCTTCAATGGCTGACACTATCAAGAGGGTTGCCAGGTTGCAATCAGGCATTCAGAGCTGTAGCTCTAAAACCAGCAATCAAGTGGTAGTGGTGGGTGAAATAGCTGCATCTCCTCCCACACATACCTGTCTCAGGGCAATCATTCAGTCTCCTTTGTTGCTATACACCATACAAGGAGGCTTACATGCTGAAACAAATGAGGGGAGGAAAGAGATAGATGGAAGAGGGGGGAAACCTCACCAATCTTGAAAATCAAATATCCAGGATGTGGTATAAAATAGTTTTATTTCCTGGACCATGTATCAAGTGTTGTGACTCAGGAGGAAAAATATTTCTCCAGAAGAGTTATACACAATCCAGTACAAAGATAGCTAAAACCTTTATTTTTATCAGTAGCAACTGTGGCACATCTTTATAACCAACAGTAAATACCAAATCACTTGATTGAAAAAAGCATTCTAGAATTCTAGATTGCAGAAAGTACAACTTCAGCAACAGAGTGGACAATGTCTGGAATGCACTACCTGACTCTGTAGTTACATCCTCCAACCACCCTCCTTTCACCTCAAACGAACCACTATTGACCTCACCCCATTCCTAAGAGGTCTGTAAGGGCATGCATAAGCGCATCATCGTGCCTCCTGTCTCTGTCCTATTATCCTCATTTAATTGTACCTATTTCCTGTATTCTTACTCATGTTTATACTTATACCTATTACCTTGTAAGCAATTGACAAATCAAATCAAATCAAATCAAATCAAATCAAATAAATAAATAAATAAATAAATACTGTCATATGCACTGATGCTGTAGCTCCTCTATCTGTTTGTAAAACCTTGGATTATATTAGGAAGAAAGTAAATCACAAAGCCTTGTGCTAATATCCCTTAATCTTCACCCTGTTGGTGCTATAAATATCAGCTGGGAATGATGTCAAGAGAGGTGGCTTATTTACACCTTATAAACTGTAGCTTCGTCATTTCTTAATTTTCAATCTGATTGAGGGGTCAGGCTAGGAGAAGGCAAATGCCTCTGTACAAGCACTCATTAACTACCAGAAGGTTATCCAGCTGTGACTTGGGATTCCTCAGAAGGCCAGGAGCAACTTTTCTAAAAAATAAAAAAAGACTTAAGTGAGATAGCTATCGAATTTGCTCCTTACTTCATTTCTGTCAGCTTAAGCAAGCCACAATGGGTTGTAATAATAATGATAATAACAATGTCAAGCAATTTAACAACATACTGCAAGGAGGTTAAATTGAAGATTGGTTAACATCTGGCAAAAGCTACCTGACAATAAAAGATTCAATAAAAGGGGTAGCATCAGGCAACTACAGGCTAAGTACTTGCTTTCCAACAACCTTTAAATTGCTAATTTATTGGTGGCTGATGCAGTCCAATGGCATCTAATTGAAAATAATCCCTTTTACCTGAGCAGAAGGGAAACTGCCTGAACAGCAGATGAACAACAGATCAACTCCTAACTGACTAGATTATTTTGGAAAACTGCAAGAAAAGGAAGTCCAACTTAAATGTACCTTGGATTGATTACAAAAAGACATTCAATTCTCTGCTACATGATAATGGATGATTAAGTGTCTAGAAATAATAGGAGTCAGTAGTCTATGGAGGTTCTCTGTCAACTAGGTAATGATTGTCCCAAAGGTGCTTTTTCAAAAGGCAACTCGACTTCCTGATTTTTCCTTCAGAGACGTTTCACTTTTTATCCAAGAAGGTTCTGAAAACATTTTTTGGATGAGAAGCTCTTGGAGCCTTTTTCTCCAAGAGGTATCCAACATAGTTCAATTTTTGAATGTTGGTCTTTAGCATATGTAATGTAAAAATGTAATGATTAAAAGTATAAAATTCATTTCTTATCCAAGCTTAACTCTAGTGAAACCATGATTTTACTCATGAGAATCAGAGACTCAGTCATCTTTCAGGGAATGCAAAGCTTGAGATTTCCCAGTTTAAGCATTAGCAGACAACGCACAAGCATGTGATCAAACACACACCTTTCTGTCAAATGTGATGAAGCTAAAACTAAAGGGTGTGTGCATTTAATTATTCTTCTTTATGTCACCATGGAAATGATTGTTAAAATAATTAGAATTCACAGTGAGATAATGATCTTATTAGGATTCTTATAATATTTTGAGATCTTCAAATCTCTTCATCCGTTAAGGGTTCCCTCCACTTCTCCCTCAGAAAAAATAATGAAGGCAGGAAAAGAAAGAAAAGGAAAGCTGATTGGATGAAGCTAGGACCTGAGTCTTAAAATGGGATGGAGGAAGAGTCACAGGATTAAATAAACTAATCAGCTTTTCCCTCCAATTTTAGTTACAACTTAAAAAGGCTGCTTTACAAAGTTGCAGTTGATATATGAAACCATTATAGCGCACAATGTTTAATTTTTCCCATTTTACTGAATATAAAATCAGATGGTAAATCTTTATCAAAACACCAGGTGCTTAACAATCAGAGAGAAAAAGCTAAAAAAATCAAGTCAATTTTTATATAAGTAAAGATAAGACACTGGGGTATGTTTTGGGAGAATTTGGCCAAATTACATACTGTCTTTCTAAACCGAATCCATTTGAGGTTAGCATATCTTTTCTAAAAGAAATTTAGACCCTTTCCAATTTGCCTAATTTGAAGAAAAGAAACAAATGCATTTTTTTCTTCCATCCTTCTATCTCTGTGCTGGTGAACAGCTGTACTGAAATATTCATGCTAGTTATGTCCTTTTCAAAGGCAGAGGAACAAAGTTTTCAGAGAAAATAAGGATAGGTGTGTTAGATCATTCATACAATACATTTATCAAGTGACTGAAGTTTTTTTAGTTCAGGTAGTCTGAATCACAGATTAACCAAATGGACAGGATTTGTGTTGCATACAGTGTACACAAAACATAATCAAGGCTGAAAATAATTAGGCTTAATATGTTGCACAAATCATTGTCATCCTAGCAGGTACAGGGTCTACTGATATGTTGCATCAATACAGCTATTAATTTCTATCACACATACAGTACATACGGTAAACAAAGCCTACAGTGCTGTATATTCTTCTGTTTTCTAAAAAGGACTCTCCATCACACTGCTGGGCTATAAGGCTCATGTAAAGCTGTCCTAGGGGGGAGGGGGGGGTTGCATCAACTTCCTACCACATTGCAAAGTGAGAGGATAAAACCACATGGTTGTGATAGCTTCCTTCCCTCTGCCCATTTGCAGGATAGGTCTTCTGAAACAATTCAGCCTGTGCTGTTCCTAACGTAATTTTTCATAGGGACATTCAGGTGGTTGTATCTTACTCCTGCTGTGATGCTACCCAGCTGGAATTTTTTATTACCTGTATAAACTTGAGTTACTGCAAAGAAAATGGGGCAGTGATTGATATACTGAATACCCTTGTTTTTTCTTTCAAATTGTTTTTATGTAATTTTCTGATTGAAATAAGTTAAATGTTATTATGATGATTTTATTAACATGCTGGAAACAGGGCAGGGGGAAATTGATGCTGCAGATCTGTGCTAGAACCAAGTGCCATAAATGTTGACTGCGCTAATATGGGCAATTGTATACATTCTAACAGATCATCTGTTACAATTTCCATATGACCTGCAATGCCTTCTCCTTTAATACAGCAAGAGGTAACAGTCTCTGTCCAGGGGTCTTCAAACTTGACAGCTTTAAGACTTGTGGACTTCAACTCCCAGAATTCCTCCTCCAGTCATGTTAGCTGAGTAATTCTGGGAGTTGAAGTTCACAAGTCTTAAACTTGCCAAGTTTGAAGACCCTTGGTATAGATCAACCAACTTTTAAAGTTCAACTTGAGAATCTAAAATTATAGTACTCTTTTGCCCCACTTCACACATTTCCTGAGTTTCTTCCTGAAAAGGTTAACTGCTTCTTTTGTTTAGGGATAATTCATTGAATAAGCCTTCATTGGCTATATCATACATTTTATTAGTTGAAATGAATTAGTTTGCACAAAGTCAAAATTTAAAAAATCATATTTCATCACCTCATTACTTAGGCAGAGAATTTGCTTGCTGCTGCTTTTAATACACACAACATTCCACTCAGTGGTGGGATTCAATTTTTTTTACTACCAGTTCTGTGGGCGTGGCTTGGTGGGCATGTCAGAGGAAGGATACTGGAAAATCTCCAGTCAGAGGTGGTATTTGCTGGTTCTTCGAACTACTCAAGATTTCCACTACCAATTCTCCAGAACTGGTCAGGACCTGCTGAATACCACCCCTGATTCCACTATTAGCTTTGCCCAGCCACAGCCGAATTACAAAAATCTAATCCTTACATAAGTGTCTCCAAGGGAATTTACAAAAGTGGAGCTAACAAGCTTGATCAGAGTTCTGTCCCTTTCAATATACATGGACACATATACAAAGGGGAAAGACTTTGCCGATGCCAGGCATCTTGAACTATTCAATCCCTCTCACGATCCCTCTCTCCTGAGTGAAATGCACAGCATTTTAAAGTCCCAGTGTTGTTCTCCATGGATGATAGCATTGGAACTCAGCAGACCTTCCTCCCAATTTTCTTTTGAGGTGGTAAATAAGAATTGAGCAGCCTTTGGATGGCCACAGAATCAGTGGGATCACATGAGCAGGCTCAGTGTGCAGAGGTCTCTGGGGCACCTGCTTTGTTTTTCTAATGTGATAGACTTATTTTGCACTCTACAACACAATTTTCACCTATTTTCCAACCAAGCTGGGGGTGGCAGACAGCTATGCTTTCAGTGATCATAGTTAGAAGGGATTCTGAGAGCTGTAAAAAATAAATCAATTAATTAAAAAAATTAAAAGGCAAACAATAACCACAGGTTGCCCATCCCCATAGGGAACCTGCATTACATTTGTGGTTCACATGCCTAAATCTTGTTTCATGTATACTGTTACAAAGCCTGGTTCCTGGGGGTATAGGGGCTCTGGGGAGAGGTAGTACCTTTGATCGATTCTCGTCATGCTGCTCCCTACCTAGTAGGTTGGACGGTCATCACTGGTCCCCACCCATCCCTAAATCTCTCATGTGCTGGCTCCAAGCGCCATACCCCGGTAAACCGCTTCAGCTAGCGGGCTAAACCACATGAGGGGATGATGTTGACACTGCATCATTGGGCGGAAGAACCACTTCGGTGGTCAACGGCCAGGGCGGATGAGACTTGACACAAGTTCAACGGCCATGTGTCCGGGGCCAAGGCGATTCCTCAAGTTACGAGGACTTTCGGCTGTGGCTAACGGTCTGGAGAGGGTTGGGCACCGCCAGATCTTCTTGCCCAAGATACGCCATGTTGAAGACAACTACCATCAACCCCATACCGGCTCGGTCGTCGCCCGGGGACAGAGACGGATGGAGAAGCGTGGTGGTTAAATCTTCGCAGGCGCCCCAACGACCTCAAAAGAGGTCACGGGATAGGTGAGGTGAGGTGAGGTTACAAAGCCTGGTTCCTCCCTATTGTTATAAAAATAGGGTGATCAGAAATTGCTGTGGAGAGATAAGCCTTCAGCCACCAGGATATCTCCTTGTTTTCAAATCCGTTTCCCCTGTAAGTATCTTCCCTGCATCCTTGTTATCTAGGAAATGTTTCTCTACTGGAGAATATTGTATTTCAGGTGGAAGCCATAAAGTACAATTGCTTCTCAAAAAGTATGTCAACCCATACAATACATGATTGCTTTTTTTGGGGGGGGGGGGAGGTGAGCATGAAGCACACACGATGACTTTCAGAGCCTGAAAATAGCTCTGCAGTTGCAGATCACAGTTGCTGCCATGGATAACCTTTTAAAACCTTACTTTCTGGGTACAAATATGCATAGATTCAAACCATCATTTAATTTCTTCATGTTTTAGGTACATAAAAAGCCTGCATATTTTCCTACCCACAAAACTGTTAGTTTTTTTCCAATTCTTCTAGTGAAGAGCACAGCCCATTCCTTTCAGACAAATCACTTTCATATTTTTTAGTGTCACGGTGCTAAAAGAAAATGGTATCATATTTTCCTTTAGCAGCTTCCCAAAACTGCAGCTTTAAACTGATTGAGAAAAACTGATTTTTCAGAGTTGTGATAAGAAGGATGCATTGGTTTATGCATAATTTGTTCATCATCTGCATCCAACTCATACTGATGGGATTTGATGTCCAAGGAAATCTGCCGTTGCAAATAAATTCATTTTGTGTAAGTTTTGTATCTCACAGTAAAATGAGATGGCACAAAATACCATTGTGGCAAAATGGTTAACTGATTGTTGACTATGTCAGTACAAGACAATGAACAAACTGAGACTGAAAATATGATTACCACATGCCAATCATGATCTTCCTTTTTACACTTTTACGGAAATAGCATGCCTGAATTGGACATTATCACCACGTCTGTCTTACTTTATGTGCTTCCTTGAAAAAGATAGCCGTGGACTCCCTCATGAAGAAGACAACCCTCAACCAAGCAGAGTTGAACAACTTGAGTCCTTTTTTCAACTTGGTGTTTTTAGGGAGGTTGTTGAAAAGGCAGCAGGGGACTCAAAGATTCTGGGTGAAGCAAATTAGCATGTTTTAAATCTGGGCACTGAATGAAAATTGCATTGATCACATTTGCAGCAACCTACTATAGGACTTGGAGGGAGGGAGTAATGACCCTTCTGATCCTTCTTGACCTCTTAGCAGAATTTGGGATAATCGGTGGGTGTTGAACATTTGAGGGCCTGTTTTATACTATCTCTGCTCCTTCTGACTGGGCAGTTTAAATTAAATTCCAACAATATGTTATGCCTGTTTGGAAATATTTGGCTCTATGCTAGATCTCTCACTGGAAGGCATCACATTCCCCTGGAAGAAACAAGTGTGCCCTCTGGGGTTTTCTTGCACTTGCACTTGCAGCTCCTGTTTGAACAGCAGATGGAAGTGATGGCTAGGGGAACTTTTAGCTAATTTCAGGCAGCATTCTGGAGGCAGCCTTTCATGGAGCATGATGCTTTGGCAACTGTCACTCATCCCTTTCCATTAACACAATCAGGCATTTTCAGGATAGACTGGATAGAAAACATTTCAATAGGTGCATAAGAATCCAAGAATTTTGACAAGTATCTTTATAGTAGAAAGCCAAAAGAATTCCAGAGACTGTGATATATCAAAAGGGAGTTCTATTTACTGTGAAATCTAAGTCCAGATTCTTGCAGCTCTTTCTTTTACCCACATAAAGCAAAGAACTAGATATATCTGTCTTTGATGGAATAGAGAGTGACCTTGTTATCTGTTTTGGTAACTGCTAGATTTTGGTGTCTGGCTATTTGCCTCTGAATGTGTGAAAAAGTGTGATAAAGTCTACAACACTTCTTGTACTTTAACAGTTATACAAAATAGACAACTGGCTTGTGCATAGGTACACAAGGAAAACCCAGTGACTGAGATTCCTGCTTTATACAGCTATCAAAGATGTAGGTACCCATTCTCTCAATCACTTTTTTGTGTGCAGGTTCAAAAGAGGGCTTGATCAAGCTCTATTTAGGTATGTGCTTGCACTGAATAAAAATAACCCAGATAAATATATGTAACAAAGAAGTATAACTCTTTGGAGTGAAAAAAAATCATTTTAAATAAGTATGCTATCTCAGCTACAGATTTGGGGGGCTCTCTATAAAAATTTTCAAAACATATTATTAAAAATGCAGCATTCTAGATAAAAAACACAAACAAATAAAAAATAATCCAGATAAAGGGAGGCAGGAGGCTGTGCATGTCAATACCATTTCTTACATCCCCAAATTTATCTTGTTTGAAAACAGGAAGTTTGCTACTGTGGACTAAACTATAAGAACACAGTGAACAGACCAGAAAACAAATGGATCGTTAAACAGAGAGTTCTCACTCAAGGCAGATGTGACCAGGCTGAAATTATCTTACTTCAGATACATTATGGGAAGATACATTATGGAAAAGGCTCTAATCCTGGGAAAGATGGAAGAAAAGAGAAAAAGTTGACCAGCAGCAAGGTGAATGGATTCAATTACAGTGTTGGTGAATGCAACTGTTGCAAGATCTGAAGGGACAAGTCAGGGATAGATCATTACAGGAAAAATCATTCTATGTAGTTTCTAGGAGTAAAAAAAAAATGAATGGCACCAATAAATTGATGGATTAAATGTCCATTGTTTGTTAAGACCTTCTGGGATTATCTCCTAAAACCCTTTGATGTATCTGAGTTCTACAATTTTTCCCTCAATGGGGCCATTAAAATCCTACTTTTCCAAAATAGTCACTTTGCGTTCTCCTACGGAGTGTTCTATAATGTAAATAATGTAAATGAAACTATTTCTACTCATTTTCTTGCAAATGAAAGTAGAAATCCTTTGACTCCTTCACTCAACACCAAAAGATCCTAAGTATTGGGAGTATGGCAGCACATCTAGTTCCATCTTTTTCATTTGCACTGTTTTTACTCTATACATGTCAAATGTTAAGAAAAATGTATAAAGCTGGTTGTTCCTTTAAAAATTACACACACACACACTTATTTTGATAAGTCACCTACTGTTTGTTACAGATTGGACAGGGATTATGCAGATGGGCACAACAAGTAGAGCCTTGTTCTCCAACTCATGGAACTGAAATTGCACAAGTATAAAATATCCAATACCCTTATTCTACTCCAGACTTTTATTTACTATTAGATTCAACTGCTCAATTAAATGAAAATTAAGAACCTCCTAAAATATTTTGGGGGTGAAAGGTGTCAGACACGATAAGAATATTCACAGTGATTTCTACAGAATTAAATTAAACTTCAGATTTCCAAACTTTCCCACCAAATAAGCTCTTAAATATCTGAATGTCTAGCCATTTTGCTGCACAAATATTCTGATGTTAAGCAAAACATTTAATAGTTATTTTTATTTAATTGGTGAGGAGAGAACTAAATTGGAAAGTTGAATTTAAGCCAGGAAAGAAAGAGTGGATTCCCAGAAAATTATGGTCAACTGTCTATGATGTTCTAAATTCCTCCCTCTTCCATGATTATTTTATAATTTCCTCTGTATTCTATAGGTTTCACTCCAGCTGCATGCAATGGGAAATCAAAGAAATTGAAGTTCAACCCCTTTGGAGACTTGAAAATTCTGAGTATTGGTACAGTTAACACAGTCTTAGATTACAGACACAGTATCTCTATCTTACGTTAACAAAGGGAAATATTTATCCATCCTGGCAAAGGACAGTCCAAATGTAATTTAAGCCAGGAAGGTACAATCAAGCAAGAGTCTACTCTAGGGCAAAAAATGGCCAGTGCTCAGTCTAGATAAAGTTTCCTGAAAACAGATAAGGGGAATGCTCTGTGTATATATGTGAAGGAAGAGAAAATTTTCAGGACCCTGGACAGAGCCCAGAATTCAAGGTGGAATTTAGTTAAAACCAAGGTTTTTGTTTTTTGTTTTAAATATTCCATAACCTTTACTGTGTTTCTACACAGAGATTGATCTCAGAAGCTAATCTCTAGTTGATAGTTGGTTGGAAAACTGCCTGGGATTCTCAAAGCTGTTGGCTAGATTGGAAAGTTGAAAAGCACATTTCAGCAGGCGGCGATAATAAACCAGATCTGTTTCACCATCAAGAAAATGGCATAAGTAGAATCCCCAGGAGTTGAGCTCCATTTAAACATTGTCTTTTTACCTCTCAAATGTGCAGAGATTTAAATGGGAGTCCCTTGGATTGAAACCTTCCATTCCACTGTGTCTCCAGAGTAACCTTTGAAGACAATTTATGTTAGGGTCTCTCTGGAACCAAGTTCTAAGACTGGATCCTCTGGGGACCCAGATTGAAGATTCTTTAACTTAGGGTATTTTGGGTTGAATAACAAATTCAGAGTCTCTAATTCCACATCACCAGTTCCTCCACATCTGCTTTGCCATTTCCCACCTATGAAATCAAAAGATAAACTATTTATTAGTAAGAATTTTATTTGGAAAGTAACTCTGATGTACCAGAAATGGAGTAAAATAAAATTACATTTGTGGGGGGGGGGAATAAAGTGTGATGGCTTTTATATATGACACTAAGTGTACCTGTATTCTATTTCACAAAACCAGCAAGTTCCTGCTGGGTAAATCAAACTTTCTCTTTGAATGACAAATTAAACCAGGCCCATTGCTTATTAGCAAGCAAAGATTTAAAAATCTTAAGAAGGGAATTGCTTAGCTGATCACTATGATTCACTCTCCTCTTTTTCCTAATGAACTGCATTAAAAATAACTTCCTAAGTAGTTAACCCAAACTTGTCTCAATAGGAAGTAGCAGCCTAGCAGGGAAAAGACTGTATTAAATTGACCACCCACTGGCTTTACCTTTTATCCAATACTAATAGAAGTCACAGTACAGTGATAAAAAATTGCTACTAGGATCTTAATAGAGAAAACCATATCATGTATTTCTGCTTACGCCAAATTGCTTGCAGTAGAATTTGTCTACTCTGGCACGAAGAAATAAATGAGACTTTGGGGATACCAGAAAAGCTGTCAACCCTTATAGATGGAACTGTAATGCCAGTAATATTTGGTATTTAAAGACCCAGAGCGTTATCTAAGAAAAGCGCACACATCTACATACAAACCAAGCTGAGGTACCCAGTGTAAAGTCTACATTTTAGCTCTCACAGATGAGAGGAAAATAATACAGTTTTAAAAAATTCTGAAATTGAAATATGCTGAATACTGACACTCTTAACCATGGTAACTGCATTAAAGGCAGTGGAATTTGCACAATGCACAAATGCCTTTTCTGTGTGGGCCTTACAGTTTCACATATACACCAACATTAACTGGGGCAATCAATGAATTATATATCTCTTGTGAAATGTTCTGATTCTATTCTCTCTTTCTCACAAACATCATTCCAAACTGGGAAGATCTACGTATAATAAGGTCTAAGCTTACTCTTTCAAGAAACTCAAATCAAGCCAATAAAAATTAATTATTGTATCAAGTAGGATTTATTTGTGGGGAAACTGCTCAATGAACCCAGTGCAGCAATGTGATGAAAAGCCAACCTTCTGAATCTGCTAGCTCAGATAATCTGTTCAGGAGGGAAAATCCATCTAAGATGATTAAACATCAGTATTGCTCTTGCTGAAATAAGTGCTACACAACAGAGCACAGCATAAGCATGTAATTTTAGTTGATATGTTATTTTTGACCATGAAACTTGCAATTATATATTGCTCACTGCTCTGAGAGCAAAATCCAATGGACACTCTTACTCCCAGGTCAGTCTACTTATCCATCTATTTCCAAACAAGGTTGCATTGTTGCTTATAATTTTCACTGATGCCTGTGAAAGCTACAATTCTGCATGAATAAAAATATAAACAGACTTCCTTTAAACCACCCAATGTTCTATTCAAAGACAATAGATAATAACCCAGCCCTGTAAATGAGAGAGCCACATTCAAAATCTATATTTAAAAACAAAGCTGTATAAAATGAGAAATCCACTCTGGATGGGAAGGAGTCTCTACAAATTAAAAAAAAATCCATGATATTATACAACATTGCAGCAGAAAAAAGGTGCACCTTGCTCATACTGTATAATTATTCTTAAAGAAAAAAGGAGAACATTCTCACACATAATGGTTACAAAAGTACATTCTCTAAAGAAGATAAACTGCATCCCAGAAAAAGGACAGGGAAGAAACTACTCTAGATTTAGCTACTAGTTGCAGGAAAAATGGCTATAATTTATTGTACTTTCCCTGTCAAAAAGAATATTCAGTTCAAATTGCAGACACACAAGGGATGTACACCAGCCATCAGCCAGAAAACCACAAGCCACCTGGGATAATGCATCCTGCATTCCACCCCCTCTGGAAATATCCACATGGCAAAGTGGGGACAACCATCATCCATCAGTTAGAGTAGACACTGCAAACAGAATTTATTTCTTTCCTTAATAAACAAAGCACTGTATGAAAACAACCTCCTCAATTTGTCCACTGGTACAGAATTAAAAGTATTTTCTTAAGAGTGTAGGATGGTATAAATTATCTCATAGATATTCTTGTAAATATATTCACTGCCTTCTCCATTAAATGAAGCCACCAGTCCTTCGTGTTATCTGATATTGGTCTTCTCATTGGGGCATGAAGTCCTATTACTTGAGTACTGAGGTTTCCAAAAGACTAGAAAATTCTCTAAAGGTTAGGAGGAGAAACCAAAAACAAAACTCCTTAATCTTCCTTTGTTTTGGCCACTTAAGTACTGGTGCATTTTTATGGACAGATGTATATGTTATTTGCTGAACTGAACACGGGCACTTTAATAAAGTTCTTTTTTCAAAGGCTGCAAAACCTAAAAGACTATCAAAAACTCAAATGAAATGGGTGATGGGTTGCATGCTGTTGAGTGAACCACAGATGGTTCAAATTTGCCAGTATAGACATAAAGTAGATTTGCCAGCATAAACTAACAAATACCAAGATGATTCACACTTCTGTCTTTTATAGTCTCCAATTTGCTGTTGATGCTTTACTTCCAGGACACACTAATCTCCCAAACCTTTAGCAAATCTTTCTGGTCCTCATGCTGGTTTCTAAATGTACAGAATTGCATTTGGCTTTGGCTGAAAATTACAAAGCAGCATTTGATTTGGTTTTATTCTTTCTTAGCCATTGCAGGGTTCACCATCATGCAAATATCATTTACAAATAAGGCACTGATTCAAAGATCCACTGCTATAATAAAGCTAGGTGGTATATTCTAACTCTGGTAAGCAAAGATCTTTGTATCGATTTTCTTTAGCCTTGGAAACTGCAGAAAGCCAGAATCAAATTCATTGAAACACATATACAGGGACTCAAAGGTAGCTGCATCTTTTGGCTTACTTAAATGGAATCCGAGACTGCTCTCCACATCAAAGGTCACATCATCATAGAATACCGGCATTTGTTAAACACATGCACAGAATAATGTTTTAGCACTCATTGAGCTCCTTTTCTTCTTTAAATGAGATGTACCCTTGGAAACATGAGTGCTTTTTTCATCTAATAACAGCCTGTTAAGATAATGGATAATAATAGGGTGCAGTGAATGTGGCATCATTGTTTCTAATTCACATTCTGATACATATTCTTGACATTCAATCTACTCACATGATTTCCATTAACTTCAAATGATTCTGAATCAGATCGAAGAAGGATCGGCACATCTATTTTGGACCATATTTTTAGTGAGGCTGAAAACAGAAACCTTCTATTTGCACATACTTTGAAGTGTGACAAAATTATCATTACTCCAAAAAATGAACATCAGAAAGGAAAGGCAGCTATATTTCCCCCAGTCACTCTAGCTACTCACAACCTTTTATCTCTGAAACTCCCTTACATGGCTTACAAATGCTCATCTTTGGAACCAGATGTCTTCTATAGCTAGAGGTAACATTTGATATATTTTGTTTGCCAAACATTAGAGTCACCTGTTGCTGCAGATTTATTAAAGAATGCTTAATCTCCAACTAGTGTAAACATCTCACGTATCAACCCGCTGACTTAATCATAATTATCATTAAGAATCCTATCATTTTTCTGAATTTCAAATTATCCAGGTGTTTCCCATTAGACCTATGTTCGTTCCATCATCAGGAAATTTTAGACCATATCCTTTAGCATCTCGCTTCCTAGAGTGGCATTTATTTTTGAGTAAACATGTCTTGGACTAAGTCGTGTTTCTATGAAACAGCATTTTAATCTTGATTAAAGACCCATTGGTCTAGGTTTTGTATTATGAGACCCATTTCTTCAAATTACTTAATGGAAGCTTGTGCAACAGGCTATGGAAAGATTACTGCAGTTTAGCTATTAGCTAGCACTTAAGCACTTAAGATTAGCTATCACTTAAGCAATACTGCACCTGGCCCAAAAATATCTAAACAGAAAGATCACTTAAAAATACTTCAGGCAAACCTTTAAACCTTCAATTTCTCATATCTAAAAAGATAGCCATAATATATCTGTCCAACTCCTCCTCCTAAACGAGTTAATGTTTTGTTAATATAATCTCCAAGACCATAGGTACACTATTTCTGTGGGCATTTTAATTATTGTTCTAACTGTATTTATTGAACTGTGCTTATATCTTAACTTTCTTCCAAGTGCAGTTTCACATTCACATGCACTCCTTCACATTATTTGCAGGGTATGAAAGGATGAAGACAGAATGACCAAAGTTTATCTCTACAGCTGCTTTATCAAGTGAAATTTTGAAAGAGATTTCTTCAACTTTGACACTTCAGTCCATCACTCTAATTATTCTCCATAAGTAAGTAACTCTGCTCACATAACCTTTGTTAGAGTCAAGTAATGAATACAATCATGCTGGCCAACTCTTTTTCCATCACCTTGTCCATTTGGAGAGTTCAGTGAATGCTAGAAGTACCCAACCTTCCATCTCCTGATGAACAAGCTCATTCATATCTTTGTTTGTCAGGAGCTTCTGGCACAGTCCAAACCTGAACCTGTCTAACTCTGACATAAAGGTCATAATATATCAAGTGCCTTCAAACTGTAGTCCTCGTGTAGGAAGCAAATGTACTTAACATGTTTAAGAAAAATATATTTTATGGTGGAGAAGCCATCATACAGAAACTATAAAATAAAACAAATTAAGGACCCAACAGAATTGCAGCATTTCTTCTGTAGAATTAGACTAGTCTAGAAAAAGAACTGCTATTTCATTTGGATTGTGGATACATCCTGAATAATAGACCAACTTCCAGGATACAAAGGTCCTTATATAGGGGGTATTTAGTGTCTTTTGTGGCAATTTTATGGGCAATTTACCCGTGTATCAATTGGATGGCCATATAAATTTAATAAAAAGAAATACCAATGAAATAATTTGTTCAGTTACCTCTGTCTTTTTAGTAACCTTTTTAGTAGGAACAGATAAAAGAGGGAAGAAGTAATGAAAAAACCTGAAGGGGTTTTAAAAGGAATATGATGTGATGAAGACCCCTGCAAATATCATGAATGAGACAAGGTACTTGCTAGGGAAAAGCTTTATTTGGAAATACAATCACTCTGGGCTGGTTCCCTGCCTAGTTGCCTAACCAGCCAGATGAGAAGAGATAATCATAGTTGGAAGGGACATGATAGGTCATCTAGTCCAACCCCACCCCACCCCAAGCAGGAGACCTNTCCTAAACTTTAGAAGGATCCAGAGCCCAAGAAACAGATCTGCTCGCCGGGGGCCGACCTCCCTGCCGCCACCAACGCCGCCCTCGCCGCCTCTGCTTGCCCCGGCACCATCGCTCTGCGCTCTTGGCCAATCCGACCCCCCCCTCCTCACCCCCCCCAAAAGTCTCGCTTTGGTTTGGGGCACCCAAAGCGCTGCCAAATCCAAGCCCCGGAGGAGGAGAGTAGAGAGCG
>BHEV01019751.1:0-21610 GCA_004319985.1 Emydocephalus ijimae | reverse complement strand
TTGAGGTCTGACTTTTATCCCTTATGGGAGGGGCAATCACCTCCCAGCCTTACTCCTGAGTCACCCCTTCTGCTTCAGCTGCTCTCGCCTTCTAGCAGCTCTGCACACACGCACACTGGGAACAGGCTCCCGTGGGTCCTCTGCCTTGCTGCTGCCAGACTCCAGAGGCTCCAAAGGCAGCATCCCACTCTCAGATGGTCCTGGCCCCATTCCTGCATTGAATGGAGGACCCTCCTCCAAGTCCTTGCTAGACTCCCTGACTAGTTTCCTTTCGTCCTCACTGTCCAATACCTCTGCCATCTGCACCGGCTGCCAGCGAACCACAACACTTGGTAGAATGAGGACCCAAAATTGTTGGGGGCAATATGCTGACTCTGTAAACCACTTAGAGAGGGCTGTTAAGCACTGTGAAGCGGTATATAAGTGAAACGGGTGGGATTCAAATTTTTTAACAACCGGTTCTGTGCGTGTGGCTTAGTTGGTGGGCGTGGCTTGGTGGTCATGTGACCGGGTGGTCATGGCTTGGTGGTCATGTTATTGGCCAACTCAATATCACTCACATCGAGGCATGCATCTCTTCGCGTGGCCTCTCATGACTGTGGGGATTCTGCAACAGTCGTAAGTGTGAAAAATGGTCATCAGTCACTTTTTTCAGTGCCACTGTAACTTTGAGCAGTCACTCCACACAAGCAAAGTACCAGCAAAGGAGGGGAAAAAAAACTCCAGAGATGTTCCTAAGACAGGAAGTCCAGTCCTGCCAAGAATGTAATAAGAGTTAACGGAGAGGCAGTTTCTGTAAGCAACACCAGAATGTTTCCTTCCTGCCTTCCTTACAGGATTAGGCCAGTAATTTCTTCTAACAACCAGTTCTCCAAACTGCTTAGAATGTTAACAACCGGTTCTAGCAAATAGGTGCGAACTGGTAGAATCCCACCCCTGAAGTGAAAGCGCTATGGCTATTGCAGCTTCTTGGGAAAGTTCTGTGCTGCCAAGAGTCCCACCACTGCCTTCACAGCAGGTACACATTCCATCACACAATCTGCTGCTCCCCACATCCCAAGGCCTGAAACAGGTAGTCCTTGACTTACATAATTGAGGTCAAATATTTCCATTGCTAGTAAGCATGACAGTTGCAAAGTGAATTGCATCATGTTTTACGATGTTTTTTTGGCCATAGTAGCTAAGCGAATCCCTGCAGTTTGTTAAGTGAATCACATCGTTGTTAAGCGCACCCGGTTTCCCCCATTGACTTGGCTTGTCAGAAGCCAGCTGAGAAGGTCACAAATGGTGACCACGTGACTCTGAAACAGTGCAACTGTCCAAATACATGCCAGTTGCCAAGCACCCCAATTTTGATTGTGTGATCGTGGGGACTCATAGGTGTGAAAACGGGTCATAAGTCACTTTTTTCAATGTCTTTGTAACTTCAAATGGTCACTAAGCGAATGGTTGTAAGTTGAGGACTTCCTTTGTCTCTCCTTGTATTGAATGAAAGTAAGGAAAACCAGAGAGGCTGCAAACCACTGAAAATCAGAATATCCATCTACAAAGCCTGGTCACATCATCACTAAAAGAGCACAGGAATATCTGGGTAGCCATCTGTTAGATTCTGTAAAGTTCTCTTTTCTTTTAATAGCTGTTTGGAACACAAGCCTCTTTCATCAAATTGAATGAGAATGGAGGAGGAGAAAAAGGAGGAAGAGGTGAAGAAGAAGGAAGGAAAAGGAGAAGGGGAATAGAATAGAATTCTTTATTGGCCAAGTGTAGTTGGACACACAAGAAATTTGTCTTGGTGCAAATATTCTCAGTGTACATAAAAGAAAACATACTTTTGTCAAGAATCACAAGGTACAACACTTAATGATAGTCATAGGGTACAATAAGCAAGCAAATCATACTAAGAAACAGTCAGTATAAATCGTAAAGATAGAAGCGACAGACAAAGTTACAGTCATACAGTCACAAGTGGGAGGGGATGGGTGATAAGGAGTGATGAGAAGATTAACCGTAATAGTAATGCAGACTTTGTAAATGGTTGGACAATGTTGAGGGGATTATTTGTTTCGCAGAACGATGGCTTTCAGGGGGAAACTGTTCTTGTGGCTAGTTGTTCTGTGTGCAGTGCTCTATAGCATCGTTTTGAGGGAAGGAGAAGGCAGAGAAGAAAAGAGGAGAAAGGAGAGAAGAAGAAGGCTGGTCATAAAGTGAGGAAAAGGAGAAAAAGAAGAGAAAGAGAAGGAAGAAGGGGAGAAAAAAAAGAGATAGAAGAGGATGAGGAGGAAGAAGAGGAGAGAAAAAAGAGGAGGAAAAGGAAAAAAGGAGAAAGAAGAGTAGGAAAATCTCTGTGTGTCATAAGTTCCAACAATGCTTTGGTTGCCTTTAAAATCTGAAGCTACACCAGGAAATGTCCCAGACCCCCCCCCCCCCCAAAAAAAATCAGATCCAGAGAGGATGGATTTCAACACATGGGAGCATCTTTTACAAAGAAGTAACAACCACAAAAACATTGATGGAATAAGACACCATCTAGTACAAGATGCTATTACTCATTTCCTAGTCAGGACACTTGTTTGCCTGCCTTTGATTCTCCATCACATTTCAGTTGCCACCGCTTGTATTTTATGACAACATCACATCCCTCCTCCCAACACCCTCAACTCTGCTTGCAAATCTCCTTCTTTCTCTCCCTCTTGGGACATAAATCTGCTGTCTTTGTCTCTGCTGCTGAAATCACTTGATATGAACAATAAGGCGGAAGCAGGAACTCTGTCTTGTAAAGATTGACAGCCTGATTGGGTCTGATGTCCTCGGGAGAAAGCCAGCCAGCTCAGGGCTGGCCAATGGGAATGGTTTAGCCTGGGGCAGCACCTGCCCCAGGGGTGGGAGTCTACCAGTTTGCACCTATTCAATAGAACTGGTTGTTAACCTTGCTAAGTAGTTCAGAAAACCGGGTTTTAGAAGAAATTACTGGCCTAATCCTGTAAGGAAGGCAGGAAGGAAACATTCTGGTGTTGCTTACAGAAACTGCCTCTCCGTTAACCCATATTACATTCTTGGCAGGACTAGACTTCCTGTCTCAGGAACGTCTCTGGAGTTTTTTTCCCCCTCCTTTGCTGGTACTTTGCTTGTGTGGAGTGACCATTCAAAGCTACAATGGCACTGAAAAAAGTGACTTATGACCCTTTTTCACACTTACAACTGTTGCAGCATCCCCACAGTCATGAGAGGCCAGGCGAGGAGAGGAATGCCTCGATGTGAGTGATATTGAGTTGGTCACGCCCAGCCAATAACATGACCATCAAGCCAGAGCCACCCAGTAACATGACCACGCCCACCACCTAAACCATGCCCACAGAACCGGTTGTTAAAAATTTGAATCCGACCCCTGCCCTGCCCTCTGGAAGGACACTGCCTGAGATTAGTGTGGCTTTAATCTTTGTGATGTTTGGGAAATGGTTAAAAACCTTGTTGTTCTCCTAGGCCAGAGGTGAGGAATTATGGCCCCTTTATGACTTGTGGACTCAAACTCCCAGAATTCCCAAGCCAATATGGCTGGCTCGGGAATTCTGGGAGTTGAAGTCCACAAATCATAAAGGGGCTATAATTCCTCACCTCTGGCTAGCTAGGCCTTGGGCTAAAATGGTCGTGCAGCTCCCTTGAGTCATTTTGCCTCTGACGTGGAAGTGTTGAATTCCAGGTCAGTGAGGAACCTCTTTTTATTCCTATTTATATATTTTCTTCTTCTTTTTATTGGTAAGCTGCCCAGAGTTATTAAGAAGCTGGGCAGTCTTGAAATTGGATAAATTTAATGAATAGAAAATGAACCAATATTTGGTCTTGCAGGAGTGAAGTCCTAATTTTCTCTTCAGGAATTCCATGTTTTTTCATGGCCCCTTCAGTTCTGTGCCTTTGCAAATCTGGTTTAAGTTAGATCTGAGCACCAAAGCAAAGTCCATTGGGAAGCCAGATTCATTTCACAACCGTGTTACTAACTTAAGAACTGAAGCGATTCAGCGATCAAGGGTGGTGAGAAAGGTCGTTAAAATGAGGCAAAACTCACTTAGCAACCACCTTCCCCATAGCAACAGAAATTTTGGGCTCAATTGTGGTTGTAAGTTGAAGACTTACTGGATAGTGTTTCACTACAGAAGCATATGACCCAGTGCCACAACAAAGACAGAGAGGCTGCAATTCTGTGTTGTATTAATCAAGCAATTCTCATCATTTTCTCGATGGGAAATAAAGGCAGCATTCGTTGTTGCATTGTTGTTGTTGTTGCTGTTGTTGTGGCAGTTTTGTCCTTCTCTTCCTTTGCTCCTTTAGGCCATGGATTTTCCTGTTAAATTCCGAAGAGGGAGAATCAATCAATCAATCAATCAGAATGGAGTTGACAGGGATTTTGGAGGTCTTCTAGTCCAACCCACTGCTAAAGCAGGAGACCTTATACTATTTCAGACAAATGGCTGTCCGGCCTCTTCTTAAAACCCTCCAGTAATGAAGCACCGGCTGTCTCTTTGGTTTTGAAAAATGTCCTGCTCTCCGATGATGAGATATGACTTAAACAAAGGAGAGAATAGCAACACCTCCTAGATCAGAATCTCATTTTATTATAAGTTAGGAGGGAACTTTCCAGCCATTAATTAAAATTAAAAGCAGATACTTCTCTTGGATGGAAAGAATGGGCCAACACCCCCTCCTCTCATCTCCCACTCCCCCATAAATAGGTCTCCATCTATGATTGTCAAGTTTTTAAACCTGGGGTATTACACTGCTCAAAAAAATAAAGGGAACGCTTACAATACAATGTAACTCCAAGTCATTCACACTTCTGTGAAATCAAACTGTCCACTTAGGGAGCAACACTGATTGACAATCAATTTCACATGCTGTTGTGCAATCAATTTCACATGCTGTTGTGCTGTTGTGGAATAGACAACAGGTAGAAAGCATAGGCACTTAGCAAGACATCCCCAATAGAGGAGTGGTTCTGCAGGTGCTGACCACAGACCACTTCTCAGTTCCTATGCTTTCTGGCTGGTGGTTTGGTCACTTTTGAAGGCTGGCGGCGCTTTCACTCTAGTGGTAGCATGAGACGGAGTCTACAACCCACACAAGTGGCTCAGGGAGTGCAGCTCATCCAGGATGGCACATAAATGCAAGCTGTGGCAAGAAGGTTTGCTGTGTCTGTCAGCATAGTGTCCAGAGCATGGAGGCGCTACCAGGAGACAGGCCAGTACATCAGGAGACGTGGAGGAGGCCGTAGGAGGGCAACAACTCAGCATCAGGACCACTACTTCTGCCTTTGTGCAAGGAGGGACAGGAGGAGCACTGCCAGAGCCCTGCAAAATGACCTCCAGCGAGCCACAAATGTGCATGTGGCTGCTCAAACGGTCATAAACAGACTCCATGAGGGTGGTATGAGGGCCCGACGTACACAGGTGGGGGTTGTGCTTACAGCCCAACACCGTGCAGGACATTTGGCATTTGCCAGAGAACACCAAGATTGGCAAATTCGCCACTGGAGCCCTGTGCTCTTCACAGATTAAAGCAGGTTCACACTGAGCACATGTAACAGATGTGACAGGGTCTAGAGACGCTGTGGAGAATATTCTGCTGCCTCCAACATCCTCCAGCATGACTGATTTGCCAGTGGGGTGGTATTTCTTTAGGGGGCTGCACAGCCCTCCATGTGCTCGCCAGAGGTAGCCCGACTGCCATTAGGTACCGAGATGAGATTGTCAGACCCCTTGTGAGACCACTTGATGGTGCGGTTGGTCCTGGGTTCCTCCTAATGCACGACAATGCTAGACCTCATATGGCTGGAGTGTGTCAGCAGTTCCTGTAAGATGAAGGCATTGATGCTATGGACTGGCTCGCCCGTTCCCCAGACCTGAATCCAAGTGAGCACTTCTGGGACATCATGTCTTGCTCCATCTACCAACGCCACGTTGCACCATAGACTGTCCAGGAGTTGGGGGATGCTTTAGTCCAGGTGTGGGAGGAGATCCCTCAGGAGACCATCCACCACCTCATCAGGCGCATGCCCAGGCGTTGTACGGAGGTCATACAGGCATGTGGAGGCCACACACACTACTGAGCCTCATTTTGACTTGTTTTAAGGACATTACATCAAAGTTGGATCAGCCTGTCGTGTTTTTTTCCACTTTAATTTTGAGTGTAATTCCAAATCCAGACCTCCATGGGTTGCTAAATTTGATTTCCATTGATAATTTTTGTGTGATTTTGTTGTCAGCACATTCAACCATGTAATGAACAAAGTATTTAATAAGAATATTTCATTCATTCAGATGTAGGGTGTCTTATTTTTGTGTTCCCTTTATTTTTTTGAGCAGTGTATATCATACAAAGGCAACATCTCCACAAGCAATTAAGCACCTCTCTCTCTCTCTCTCTCTCTCTCTCTCTCTCTCTCTCTCTCTCTCCCTCACTCCCCCCACTCTCTCTTTCCATGCTTCTTCTGGCCACCCCCTTGTTCCCCCCTTTCTTCTCCCCCTGTCAAGATTAATTGCTATTCCCGGCAAGTCCCAATTGCTAATGAATCCAGTGGCTGAAGAAGGATTTGCATTCATGCCTTAATGATTCGCTTGCAGCTGGGGCTGATTGGGGCCTGGGGCCTCTTCTTTCTCCTCCATACCCGGTCCTTTTTCTTACCTCTAACAGGGGAAAAGGCCAACCTGGTCCAGGAACTGGAATGGGGGAAGCTGAGACAGCAGCGCCTTTGTAAGAATAAAATTCCCTGTTCTTTGCCTAGAATTGGGTAGGAAATTCCAAATGAAAGAGTCATTGCAAATGTTGGCTCATAGCCTTTTCAAGGCTAAGAAATTCTGGAAAGGTCTGCATTTTCCCCTAAACCTAGAAATATAGGTTGACTTCCCATCATTCAGAAGATCCTTAAAATTCCTTTTAGCTACAAGTACATTGTAGTCTTCAACTCACAACAGTTCATTTAGTGACTGTTCAAAGTTACAACGCCACTGAAAAAAGTGACTTATGACTGTTTTTCACACTTACAACTGTTGGAAGTTACGATTCCCCTCTCTTCTAGGAAAACAGCCCCCACCCTTTGTCAAGTAGGGCTATTAAAATAGATGGAGCCAGCTTACTTTTCACAACAAAGGAGAAAATTACAGGCATGAGATACAGAGAAAAAAACCCTACAAACTAGCTAAGATCCTTTCCCATAGAAATCAAATAGATGGCAAGTTATAAAAACTTGTGAAAAGCAAACCAAAAGGCATGGCAGAAAGGAAACATGATAAGCAAACAAACAACTAGAAAGGATCAGGACCATAAAACCAAGATCCCAGGAAATTATCCCAATCTCAAAGAGACAGGAACTCAACACAACACAAATCAAAGACTTCAAAGAAAATCAAAGAACCTGAAATGTATAAGAGAGAGGCTGGTTTTCCTACTCACTTATTAGATTAATCCTAGGAATGCTGTGAGATTTCTTTTTACCTGCCTTCCTATTAATAAACTGATTCTGACTTTCAATGCAGCTGACCAAATCATTTTGCATTTCTCCCAATTTGAATCCACAAAAGGAAAGAACTTTGCCTATTCCTTAAAGGGCAAGGCTTCTTTTTTCCTTTCCTCACAATCATTGAGGCATCCCCATAGTCACATGATCAAAATTCAGAAGCTTGGCAACTAACTCCAAATTTATGATGGTTACAGTGTCCTGGGATCATGGGATCACCTTTTGTGACCTTGTGACAAGCAAAGACAACGGCAAAGCCAGATTCACTCAACAACCATGTTACGAAGTTAACAATGGCAGTGATTCACTTAACAACTGTGACAAGGTCATAAAATGGGGCAAAACTCACTTAATAAATGTCCCACTTAGCAACAGAAATTTTGGGTTCAGTTGTGGTCATAAGTCAAGGTCTACCTGTAATCTTCAACTTACAATCATTCACTTAGTGTCCCAAAGGTGCTGTTCTGACCCAAACCTTGTTCCAAGGAAACAAACACGAAACAGAGGTAACAGCAAAACCTTTTAATGATTCTTTCCGAATTCTGTTCCTTCCCAGTTAACAGGCTGTTTCAAATTAATTGCCTCTGATAAGAACGAGTCTTGCCAAGGTTGTGCAAGGCTGCCAAGAACACTAGATAAAGTTGCCAAGAAATAGTTCAAACACAAAGAGTCTCCAAACACAAACTAAGAGAGTCCGAACGTCCACAAGGCTTGAGTGCAAAAACTTCTTTGCTTCCTGCAAAGAACTCTGGTTTCTCAGCTGGCTTTTATCTCTTAAGGGAGGGGCATTACCTTGCAGCCTTACTCCTGAGTCACCCGTGCTACTGCAGCTGGTCTTTCCTTCGAGCAGCCCTGTGCGCACATGCACTTGGCACAGGCTCCTTGGAGACCTCTTCATCACTGCTGCCAGTGTCCACAATCTCCGAAGGCAGCACTCCACTCCTTCATGGTCCTGGCTCCATCCCTGCATCAGACACAGGTCCCTCATCTGAGTCCTCACTCTCCGAGACCTCAGCCGTCCGCACCTGCTGTTGGCGCACCACAACAAGGCTGTGGACTCTTCCAAAAAGGCTGTTGGGCTCTCTCGATTTTTTCCTGGGAAACATTTTGGTTCTCATCCAAGAAGCTTCATTTCGGAGGTGGGGTGAAACATTTTCAAGGGACCCCCCCCCCCCCCCAAGAAAATCCAACTGCCTTTTGGAAAACCACCTTTGAGACACCTGTGACCTGGATGATTGAGAATCTCTACAGGCATTAATTTAGTGACTTTTCAATGTTACAATTGCACTGGAAAAATAGTCCTTGCACTTATAACCATTGCAGCATCTCCACAGTCACGTGATCAAAATTTGGGTGCTTGGGAGTCCAACAGCCTTTTGGAAGAGTCCAAAGCCTTGTTGTGGTGTGCTGGCAGCAGGTGTGGACGGCTGAGGTCTCGGAGAGTGAGGACTCAGATGAGGGACCTGTGTGTGATGCAGGGATGGAGCCAGGACCATCAGGGAGTGGAGTATTTATGACAGTTGAAGGGATATGTATTTATGACAGTTGAAGGGATCGTGTGATCATCATTTGTGACTGTGCTGTCCCAGCCAGTCTATGGGAATTGGATAGTTACTTAGGAATTATGAGCTGTCGCCTTAAAGGAATGCATCATGGTAAATGTAGTTAAAGGTATCCTGGGAAATGTAGTTCATATCAAATGGCCACATCTGTAATCCTGATTGGTCACTAAATTGACCCTCGAGGGGTTGGGGGAGTTTTCTTCATTCTTGCCTGAACTCATGAACTCATGGCAGCTTCTTTCTATCGCTACAAGATGGGTTAGGAAATAACCATCTTCTACCTGCAAGGCTGATATACAAAGGATTGGTCATTATAGAAGAACTTCATCACAAATGTGAGTTATGAAGATACCTGATGCACTAATAAATGTGCTTTGCTTTGGATATTTTGTGGAATGTATATATCTGCATCTGCACAGCTACAAATCCACCTCTGTGCATGAGACAGGACAGTGACCTTCCCAGCAGGCTTCCGACAAGAAAACTCAAGGGAGGAAACCGGATTCGCATAACATCTGTGTGATTTACTTAACAACGACTTCATGATTCACTTAACAACTGTGGCAAAAAGGTCATAACATCAGGTACTACTCACTTAACAATCACCTTGCTTAGCAATAGAAATAGAAAGAAATGGAAACATTGAATTGAAAGAGGAGTGCAAGAAAAAAATATTCTTGAAAAAGATCCACCAGTGAAGTGTTTCTCAATCTTAGCCGCTCTAAGATGTGTAGACGTCAACTCCCAGAATTCCCCAGCCAACATGGCTATCTAGGGAATTCTAGGGATTGAGGTCCACACATCTTAGAGTGGCTAAGGTTGAAACAGTGCACCAATGCATTCCTGAGGAACAGGTGTAAAAAGCTAGCACCCACCCCTCTCCTAGAAGAATAAAATATTTTGAGAAACATTAAAAAGGCAGAATATTATATTTCCCTGGATGAGAAACAGAGAAATACATTTTTTAGAGGGAGAAAGCAGCCCCCACCTTTTCTTAATAGCCCACAGCAGATGTCTGCACTTAAGAGATTGATAGCTCTATTCAAAAGCAAATACCCTCATTCAAGAGCCAACACAAGAAAAAGCCATTAAGTCACTATAGAAATTATTGCATCACCCTCCAAACTTCAACCAAACTTTGCTCAGAAAAATACCTAGGATTTCAACTTTGCCTATAGAGCCAGCTATGATCCTTACATAACCCCTACATGGCCCCATGGGAGTCTGACAACAACCAATAGAATATATGTTCTTGCACAGGAACAGGAAGCTCAAGTGCAAAGCCCAAAAGAAGGTATAACACCCCACCCAACACACACACACCCTTAACTCCATGTGGTCAGCTGCCCAGAGCCCATCTGGTTCTGCTTCATCATTAAACCATCTTTCCAATCAACCTCCATGTTTCCAGTGTCTTTCTCCTGGCTTGGAACTGAACCAGATGGATATTTCTTCCCACACATGCAATGCAGCAGCGACTTGGAATGATGCTGACGCCTCCATTCTCCCTACTTGGGTCACATGACCCAAAGTAGCCATGTTCTGCATGGTATATCCTTGGCTTATATTAGCAGCTCAAAGATGGTTAATCAAAATCCTCAATTCTCAGAGGCAAGTGAAAAAGAGGTCAGAGCTCAGACACCTGTAGAGAAGCCATGGGATGCTCTGTGGGAGGTGGAATTCGCGTTCATCCCAAAGAAAGCCAGTTCCTCAGGAGGAGTTTGATCACTCAAGACTGAGCCACCAGCAAATCCAATTCTGCGAATTCAATTGACATTTTGTATAATTCCACTCCAGCAAATTATTCTAACAAAATGCCAGCTGAATCATAAACGGCTGGGATTCCCAGAACAGAAAGTTTATATTGGAGATGCAAATATTGCTCTGTTTCTCACCATTTGCAACCAGATCTCTATGGGCCTCTCTCTCTCTCTCTCTCTCTTTGTGTGTGTGTGTGTGTGTGTGTGTGTGAGAGAGAGAGAGAGAGAGAGATTAATGGCAGGACTCCTCAGGAGCCATAACCAAATACGTGGAGGTTGAAGCATTACCGCCACTGCAGATGTTTTAGTGCTGACATTTTGTTAGCAGCAAACTGCTGTGGAACATTTGAGCAAGGAATCAAAATGTCAAACAGAGAGGATTTTTCTTATTCCCAAAGCTGAAATATTTCAGTGAGGGGTCTTTCAAGAGGGTTAGAAGAAACCCTCCCTTAGAAGAAACAAGTTATAATAAGGCATTTATTTATAAGCTATTTAGGGCATGCATTAAAACCTTCCCTTTTCTCTGGAGACCTGGCTTTAGATGGTAGCCATCCAAACCTCAGGATCTCTGGCTTTGTATTCCCTGCCAGCCCTGCGAGTTAGTCCAGACAAAAAAGCACCAACAGGGGTACTAGCTCTGTCTTTACAGATAGTCCTCGATTTATAACAACAATGGCGCTCAAAATTTATGTTGTTAAGTGAGACATTTGTGAAGTGAATTTTGCCTCATTTTATGACCTTTCTTGTCACACTGCTCACTGCATGACCATGGGGATGCTGCATGGTTGTAAGTGTGACACATGGTCATAAGTTGCTTTTTTCAGGGCCGTTGTAACTTTGAACGGTCATTAAATGAATCTTGCAAGGCTGAATGTCAAAGTTTTGATTAATGAACCCAACCAATTCAGCACTCGAAAACAAACAGCTTTTTCAAAGAACTGTTTTATTGAGTAAATCATTTCGGAACGCATGAACTATTTCTTCCGGTTTTCGTACAATTAAAGAATAAATAACTCACTCCCTCATTGTCACAAGTCACATTGTCCAGTTAGATGTTCTGGCGTCTCCCTGGCAACTCCTTCCAGTCTCTGGCCAGCATCTGTTGAGATAGATAGATTAACAGAGTTGGAAGGGACCTTGTAGGTCATCTAGTCCAACCCCCTGCCCAAGCAGGAGACCCTACACCATTTCTGACAAATGGCAGTCCAATCTCTTCTTGAAGGCTCCCACAACTTCTGAAGACAAGCTGTTCCATTGGCTGATTGTTCTCAATGTCAGAAAAATTTTCCTTATTTCTAGGTTGAATTTCTCCTTGTTCAGTTTCCATCCATTATTCCATGTTTGGCCTTCAGATGCCTTGGAGAGAATAGCTTGGCTGCCTTCCTCTCAGTGGCAGCCCCTCAAATATTGGAAAACTGCTATCGTGTCTCCCCTGGTCCTTCTCTTCACTAGACTAGCCAAGCTCAGTTCCTGCAGCCATTCTTCATATGTATTAGTCTCCAGTTCTCTAATCATCTTGGTTGCTTTCAACCTCCTGACAACTGAGCATAAAACAAATCACGTACCCCTAAGCAAGACTGAATTTTGCATTCTTCCGAAATGTAGCTGAATTGTGTCTTTAATTATGTAGATTTCATGGATGTGGAGAAAAAGGTGTCAACAATGTCGGATGAAGCCTCAAAAACAAGGAAGACCAGATCATGTCTGGTCTGACATTCTAAGCTCTCCCCTCTCCCATACCGTGTTGCAAACTGAGAAACAGAAAGATGGCTGCGGCAAGCAATGAGCTATCAGCATTGTAAAATTACATTAGCAGAATCTTGCTAATGACTGAAGACTGAAACTATATCTCCATTACTTTCTTTTTTACTCTCTGGAAAATTAGGGAGGGTCCGTTCCCAAATCCCCCATTTCTTCAGGGAGGCGAAGGAACCTTGTGTATGATGGTTGTCTAGGCTTCCTTCTGCCTCCCAAGGTCATTTGCACAGTGCACAGTCCACTGCATTGTTGGTGATGTTATTACGCCTCCTGCTTCTGCTAGGAAATTACAGCGGAAAAAGTGATTTAGGACTATTATTCACACTTAAGACTGCTGCAGCATCCCCATGATCACATGATCAGAATCCAGATGCTTGGCAAGTAGTTTATAGTTGCCAACTGGTTGAGCCATGGGTGGCGCATTGGTTAGAGTGCTGTCCTGCAAGCGAATTCTGCTGCCTGCTGGCTACCTGCAATTTTGCAGATCAAATCTCACCAGGCTCAAGGTTGACTCAGCCTTCCAACCTCAATGAGGACCCAGACAGTTGGGGGCAAGAGGCTGACTCTGTAAACCGCTTAGAGAGGGCTGTAAAGCACTGTGAAGCTGTATATAAGTTTAAGTGCTATTGCTATTGCTAATATTTATTATATTTGTGACAATTGCAATGTCCTGGGGTCCTGTGATCAACTTTTGTGATCTTCTGACAAGCAAAGTCAATGAGGAAGGCAGATTCACTTTATAACTGGGTTACTAACTTAACAACCGCAGTGATCACTTAACAACTGTGGGCAAGAAAGGTTGTAACATGAGGCAAAAGTCACTTAACAAATGTCTCACTTAGCAGCAACAATTGTGGCCTCAATTGTGACTGTAAGTCGAGGACTACCTGTATGTGAAAGCATATGAGGGTACTTCATGTATTTGCTGGATACAGGTAGTCCACAACTTACGACCACAATTTTGAGTCCAAATTTTCTTAAGTTGCTTAAGTGAGACAGTTAAGTGAATTTTGCCCCATTTTGCGACCTTTCTTGCCATAGTTATTAACTGAATCACTACAGTTGTTAAATCAGTAACTTTGGTTGGATTGAAATAACTTAACAACCGGCTCTCTGGCAGCGTAGGCGTGGCCAGTTAATCATGTGACTGGGTGGGTGACATCATTTATCACAGCCAGCCCCGCCTCCTGACTACTCGCCTCAAAGGCAGAGGTAGAATTCAGCCAGTTGACGCTAATCCCATCACTGGCTGGCCTCACCCCTGCCCGGTTTTTGACCTGTTTGAAGGCTGTTTTCGGGCCATTTTTTGGTCATTTGGGGGCAATTTTTGGCCTGAAAAAATAGTCCAAAAGTGGCCCCCAAACAGCCTGAAAATGGCCTGAAGAACAGCCAAAACCCGGCCATTTTGGGGAGCCATTTTTTGGCCAATTCCATAATGATTTTTGGCCCATTTTTGGCCTGAAAAACTGCCCCAAACGGGCTGAAAAACAGCCTGGAAAACAGGCCAAAAAATAAGCGATGGCAGAGGGCCAGCCAGTGATAGGATTGCGCTGAATCTTTTTTTAAATTTGTTTTTATTGTAATTTTCAAAAATACAAATCACATTTATATTCATAACAACGATTTTGCATCAACAAATGCATATATCTTACATATCATATTATATACATGTCTAAATTAATAATCTCTTAAGATCTCTTATTTTATGTACAATAATCTGTACTGGTTTGCCCGAACTGGTGCGAAGCAACAGCAGCCCACCTCTGGTAACCCAGTTGTTAAGTGAACCTGGCTTCTCCCATTGGCTTCACTTGTCAGAACATCACCAGAGGGGATCACATGACCCCAGGAATGGCTAACTTCATAAATATGAGTCGGTTGCCAAACGGCCTGAATTTCGATCACGTGTCCACGGGGATGCCACAATGATTGTAAGTTTGAAAAATGGTCCTAAGTCATTTTTTTCCAATGCCTCTCTAACATTGAATAGTCACTCAATGAACTGTTGTAAGTCAAGGACTACTAGTATTTTCTGAATACTGAGCAAGAAGGCTTAGTTAAAGTCCTGCTTAAAGCTCCCCACTCCCAACTTTCAGAGTTCATTTTATGACTTCGGAGCAGTGTTTATCTTCTAGGGGTTTTTTTTTCTCCTCCCGGCAGGGATAAAATGATGGAAGATGCCCCATTAAAGTCACCGGGGAGCTCTCAAAATATATAGGAAAACATAAACGAAGTTGGTTATTTATTAGGTGTTTCTAGGCTGCCCACTTGAGGCAACTGACTTGCCAAGCACCTCTTGGAAGCGAGTTCAAACATGGCGGCCCTTCAGCCGGTGGGGGTGGGGGGTGTTGAGGAATCCATTTATCTCCTCCCGCTTTCTCAACGCTTGTCTCTGGCAAACCCAGAAAACACAAGATCCGCTGCCCAGATCCAGACGCAACCACACATGCTAAGAAACTAATCTCCTTGTAGCCATTTGTCTTCATGAACGAAAGGGCTGGTCGTGAGTTATTGTCTTTTCCTGCAGTGAGAAATGTCACAGCGCCCACCAGACATCATTGCTTATAGATGGGGATATAATGAGCGTCCCCTACACACAGACATCTTCCTGGTTTGATGGAAGGAGACTGTTATGAACTAATAAAAGCGCTTAAATAAAGTTTTAACAAAGCTTAAAGAAAAAGCAGGGTTCTAATCCTGTTTTTCTGATTGGCCGATAATTGCGATGTTGGATTGGTCCGTTCTGGAGAATCTGATTGGCTGTTAACGAGCCACTCTCATTGGTTCAAGGGTTTAACACTTCCATGTTCTCATTGGCTAATAGGTCAGCAGCCTGCCCTATAAAAGGGCTGCTGCTGCCTGAGGGTTTTTGCTCTGTTAAGAATAATTAATAAAGAGTTGAAGTTCACTGTTCACTGCCTCATCTCCGTTCCTTGCACCCATGCGCAGAACTTAACACTGGCGATGAGGATGGGATGCGGAGACATCAGAGCTGACTAAACACCACAGAGCATCAAACAGAGCACGTGGCTGAAGGCACATCGACTACGGAAACCATGTCCAGCGGCACCATACCACCCTCTCCATTTGACCCGGCACAAGAAGACTGGGACTCGTACATAGACCGGTTCCAGATGTTTCTGGAGACCAACAACTTGAAGGATGCCACTACGGGAAAAAAGCGAGCAGTGTTCCTGACCCATTGCGGGCCTGCCATCTTTAAGATGGCCAAGGCACTAGCGAAACCGGCTGAGGTGAAAACCATGGACTGGGACGTCCTCGCGCCCCTTCTACGGGCCCACTATGCACCCGCCGTACCAACGCTTGTCCGAAGACATGAATTTTACCAGAGGGACCAGAGGAAAGGAGAGAGTGTTGCAGATTTCATCGCGGATCTCCGGAACCTGGGAGGCCTCTGTGGGTTTACAAACCTCGAAGAAGCTCTGAGAGACTGAATAATTCTGGATGACCCCACGACANAGATACCATCACCGATGCTCCTGCAGCAGAAACAACCAGGAAGTCGGCTGCCCGAATGCGCTGCACCAACGCACCGCTCCGTCAACTCGCCAGCGATACCTCACCTCGCCGAGAGAGGCACACAACAGCGACCCACCACGAGGACCTCGAATCGCCATCAGAAAGCGATGAAGAGGAGGTCAACCGGCTCTGGTCTGAACGTGACCAACGCCATCAGTGGAAGTTAAACTACCGCACCAATGCACGGGTTGTGGGGCAAACCACCCGCGATCAGACTGCAAATTCCTCGACGCGCTCTGCCATTTCTGTGGTAAAAGAGGCCACATCAGAAAAGTCTGTAGAAGCAAGCAAGGATCCAGCCCACTTCAGAGGGGAAACAACTACCGCCAGACCACAGAGAATTGCCCTGTGAGTCGGGAACATTTGAACCGCCAATGGAACAACCACTCCTATAGAAATAAAACACTGGCCATTTTATCGAGAAGAGAAGAGGCACACCAAACCATTACAATCGGTCATGCCTTATCGCTAGATGCAGAGAAGATCCGAGTGAAGGTCGCCATCGAAAACCAGCCTTGTGTGATGGAAGTCAATTCAGGATCGTCCCTCTCGATGGTTTCCTGGAAGACCCTTAAACAATTAATCCCTGCCATTCCGGCGTCAATACCTCAGAGCCCAAAGAATCATACTCAAGGATTATCAGGGGAACCGAATTCCGGTCGTTGGATCCAGCCAAGTCCAAGTATCATTCAAAAATCATACTGCGTCATTACCACTGACCGTCGTCGACCTTGACCTGCCTAGCTTGTTAGGACTTCAATGGTTCGCCCCACTCGGGATCGAGGTAGCCGGCATTCACCAAACCAGATATGTCCAAAAACGTCCCACCGAAGCCGGACTGCAGACTGGAACCGGTGGGACAGCGCAAATCTAATAGACAGTTAAAACAACCTACATATCTTAGGGATTACATCACCGCACCCCTCAAATGGAACCCGGGGGGAAGGGGATTAATAAAGAGTTGAAGTTCACTGTTCACTGCCTCGTATCCGTTCCTTGCACCCATGCGCAGAACTTAACAGAGACCATGATGGAGAAAGGAGGGAACAGCTAAATTTTGGAAGGCTGAAATTTTACCGAAAGAGGCAGTAGGATGCCGAAAAAAAGTTCATTTTCTGCACACCTGCTGAGGTACCTGCCTTGTATAACCGGTAGCCCTTGAATTACCACCGGTTGCTTAGTGACCGTTCGAACTTACTATGGGCCACCCAAAAGGTACTGACAATCTGGTTCCAAAGTTCCAATGGCTGGATTGGACTCTGCTGCCCCCCCCACGGTCACATGACTATATTTTGGGTTTTTCGGCAACCAACCACCCTGCATTTACAGCCATTTGAAATTGTCCTTCAGTCGCATGGCTGTGATTTACTATATTTTTGACAGAAACCGGTCAGTAGATTTCTGGCAAAACATGTCCCGTAGCTCTAGCCCATGGGTTTGCTTAACAACCGCAGCATTTGCTTAATGACCGCCACAGAAAAGGGTAAAATTGGGTGTAGTCAATTGGGGACAGATAATAGATAATCACAGTTGGAAGGGATCTTGCAGGTCATCTAGTCCAACCCCCTTGAGAGCTGTCAAGACTTAAGACTGAATTTGTGGGCCCAGTTATGGCTCTAAGTCAAGGACAAAGCTAGAGAAAAGTTCCCTGAGGATCAGAGGTGGGTATTCAGCAGGTTCTGACCAGTTTGGGAGAACCGGTAGTGGAAATTTTGAGTAATTCAGAGAACCGGCAAATACCACCTCTGACTGGCCCCGCCCCCATCTATTCTCTGCCTCCTGAGTCCCAGCTGATTGGCTGGGTCTCCTTTGGTTGCCCTGCATAGGAGAACAGAGCTGGAAAGCTTGTTAGTGGGGTGGGGAGCAGTGGTGGGATTCAATTTTTTTTTACTACCAGTTCTGTAGGTGTGGCTTGATGGGCATGGCAGGGGAAGGATACTATAAAATCCCCATTCCCTCCCCACCTCACTAACCTGCTCCGTTCTCCTGTGCAGGGCAACCAAAGAAGACCCAGCCAATCAGCTGGGACTCGGGAGGCAGAGAATAGATGGGGGCGGAGCCAGTCAGAGGTGGGATTTGCTGGTTCTCCGAACTACTCAAAATGTCCACCACCAGTTCTCCAGAACTGGTCAGAACCTGCTGAATACCCACCTCTGGTGGGGAAGGAATGGAGATGTCTCCTTAGTTCTAGATTGGTTCTCTCCTTGATCACTCACCACTCATTGCTTCTTGTCCTGCCTTCAGATGCTTTGGAGAATAGCCTGACTCTGTCTTCGTGGTCGCAGCTACTGAAATATTGGAAGACTGCTATTGTGTCACCACTAGTCCTTCTTTTCATTATAGATGTGCCCAGTTCCTGCAATAATTCTTTATATGTTTTAGGTCCTGTCCCCTAATCATCGTTGTTGCTCTTTTCTGCACTTTTATAAAGTCTCAACATCCATTTTTATATTTTGGCAGGTGCTTTGGAAAATACTTTGACCTTCCCACCCCCCTGATCTTTGTGGTAGCCCTTCACGTATTGCAATATTGTTATCACCTCATCCCTGTTCCTTTTTTTCATTCAAGGAGATAAACCCAATTCCAGAAACCGTTCTTCATATGCTTCAGCCTCCAGTCCCCTAATCAACTTCATTGCTCTTCTCTACACTCTTTCTAGAGTCTCCACATTTTTTTACATCATGGTGACCTTCCTACAGAGCGGTGATCCAGAGATCTCCAATGATCTCTTGCACAACTTGGGCGCAGCTTGACGTAAGAAGTGAGAACAATTACGCAGAATCACCAAATTTCAGCAAATCCAGCAAGAAAGCTTGGAGCCGATAAAGGGAACTGGGAGGAGCCAGACAATGACAACAACAAATACCCAATGTACCTCCTGACCAAATAGCCTCTCCAGTTGTATCTCTCTCCAAAGCTCCCCTCTCATCCAGAAAGCTCTTTCAGCTTTTCAGTGGTCAAGTCGAACGTTTTCTGAGTACTTCTGTTCCCTTCTCTATAAAGGAAATGGATACTGCCAATGGTAGTCTGAAATGTGGTAAATTACCGGGGTTTGGTGGCATTCCTCCAAAATTCCTGATAAACTCAGATTATTAGAGGATCACTTTGCTTTCCGAAAAGATCAATCATTTCGATGATCTTTATTCAAACTGGAGCAACACTCTTTAAAATCCTGTGTGCTGATACTGATTGTATCTCACTCAATAGTAGTAACTGTCAGAGGGATCTTAGAGTCCCATAAATATGACTCAGCAGAGTGCTGCAGCTGCCAAAAAAAAGCCAACAAAGTTCTAGGCTGCATTAATGGAGGGATAGAATCAAGATCACGTGAAGTGTTAATACCACTCTATAAAGCCTTAGTAAAGCCACACTTGGAATACTACATTCAGTTTTGGTCACCACGATGTAAAAAAGATGTTGAGACTAGAAAAAGTGCAGAGAAGAGCAACAAAAATGATTAGGGGACTGGAGGGGGAGGGGGGATTCTACCGGTTCAGACCGGTTCTATAGAACCGGTTGTTATGATTCTGTGCAGTTCAGAGAACCGGCAAATCGTGCCCTTGGCTGGCCCCACCCGTCTCCTCCGGCCTCTCCCTTCCCAGTCAGTCATTGCGTGCAACATTGCGTGCATGCCTGACATCGCTGACTCTGTTCTTCCCCGCCCAGTCACTCCTTAAGGTATTTCTTTCCCCCCCCCCCCCTGACGATCAGCTGTTCTGACAATCAGCTGTGCCAGGATCCCCCTCGCTGTCTTACTGCTTTGCCCAGGATGCTTCTGTGAGACCCAGGAAAACAAAAAATGGAGTGGGGTGCAGCACCCCACTGTCCCCACCATTTTTTTTTTGCCTTCCTGGGCCCCAGGGAAGCATCCTGGGAGCAAAAATGCCGCCCCGGAGGCTTCCCTGAGGCCCAGAAGGCCCCAAAATGGGGGGGTTGCTGCCCCCCAAAAAGAAGCAGCAGCCACACCCACCCAGTCACATGGCCTTGCCCATCGAGGCACACCCACAGAACTGGTTGTTACAAAATTTGAATGCCACCCCTAGCTAAAACATATGAAGAACAGTTGCAGGAACTGGATATGTCTAGTCTTATGAAAAGGAGGACAAGGGGAGACATGATAGCAGTCTTCCAGTATCCGAGGGGCTGCCACAAAGAAGAGGGAGTCAAACTATTCTCCAAAGCACCTGAAGGCAGGACAAGAAGTAGTGGATAAAAACTAATCAAGGAGAGAAGCAATTTAGAACTAAGGAGAAATTTCCTGACAGTTAGAACAATTAACCAGTGGAACAGAAGTTGTGGGTGCTCCAAAACTGGATGTTTTTAAGAAGAAATTGGACAACGGTTTGTCTAAAATGGTATAGGGTTTCCTGCCTGAACAAGACTGTTGGACTGGAAGAAGACCTTCAAGTTCCCTTCTAACTCTCTTATTCTATTTCTATCTTCTGAACATGCATTCTTTTTCATTCCACGTTTCTGCCCCTTTAAACATTCCACGTTTTTGGAGTATTTCAACAGCTAATGATCGACTTTAAATAAGTGTTAAGGTTTTAGCCAGACGATTGCGTTTATTGTATTTTTAATATCGATGTTTGGGATTTTTGCCGTTTACTAAATTTTGCACACATCCTTGAAGAAAATCAGAATTAGATCAATAAATATAGCCAAAATAGCATCTTCGGAGTCATCCACATTGTTCTGAGTGCACAGAAAAGTAGGAATTTATAGGCTGGTGGTTGTCTCTAGTGAATGTAATAATGGCAGAACCAGATATGAATTTTGGAAGAAACTGAGCAACTTTCTGAATCAAATGTGATCCAGGGGAAACATTATTCTGCTAGGTAGCATCAAGAATGAATGTTTGGGAACAAGATGGGAGAGAACACACACAAAAAATGACTGGGTCATTTGAAGACCCAGGGAGTAATAGCTGTTAGGATTACACCCTAGCAGAATCTGCACGGCAGGCAGGCAAATATGTGAGATAAACGTGTTTGTAGCTTACACTCAGTAAAACAGATACACTGTGCTAGTAAAATAGTTTTTTCCAGTAAGAGTTTTAGCATAGTCAAACAGTCCTTGTATCATTCACGAATTCAGTCCGTCCGGGGATAATTCAGTTGCAAAGTCCAGTTTCAAAAAAGAGATCAGTAAACTGACAAATATCAGTCCAGTAATATATCTTCTTCGCAGTAGAGATATGAAGAAGTCAAAGTTCCTTTCTTCGTTCCACGTTCAAAAAACTCAGCAGCAGGGAACACGCAATTAGCAAACAATCATCCATCATAGTCAGCCATCCATCCAGCAATATAGTAATACAGAAAGCCAGCAAGTTCTCTTGCTCCCTCTTATGGCGGTTTAAAGTGGCACACACTAAAAACTTACAATCATAGTTTATATATATTATTTTACCCAAGCTAAGTTAGGTAACCTTGTTATTCCTAACATACTCCCCTTTTGGGTAATACAATTATATATATATATATATA
>BHEV01019750.1:0-15538 GCA_004319985.1 Emydocephalus ijimae | reverse complement strand
TTGCAACGGCCAGTCAACAACTCCCCTATGACCAAACCGAGTGGGGAGGAGTATGGAAGAAGAGGAAGTTCCAGGGAACCCGTTCGAAGGGAACGACAATTTGAGCANTCCAACGAAAATCTAAAAGACTTAAAAGACAACCGTCCTATTTAAAGGACTACATAACTACACCAGATTTAAGAAGCCAGGGGGAAGGGGTGTTGTGTATACAATAAAGTTAATAAAGTGTGAGCTTGAGGTAAAGTGCAGGGTTCTGGCCCTGCACTTCTGATTGGCTATTAGGCGGCCAGACCGGATTGGCCAGTTCCAATGAATCCGATTGGCCCCTAACTAAGAGTTCCTATTGGTTGAAAGAGCTAGCGTTCCTAGCTCATTATTGGTTAAAACTTACAAGGGAAGCCTATATAAGGCAGAGTTCACTGTTGTTAAATTGAGAAGTCACTTTATAAATAAAGAGCTGAAGTTCACCGTTCAGAGGCTGTCTCCATTCATTTCGACCCATGCTCAGTACTTAACAGAAAGCGCATTCCATAAATGTTTTCAAAGATAGTAAGTAGGTGACTGAAGTTTCTGCCACGCAAAATTCTAACTGGAGAGCATGATTGATGACTCTTGGCTATGGAGGTGTCCCATTGGAGAATATGAATTATGATACACCCAGGGGGTGGGGGGAAAACCAAGGTCAAGAGTTAGAATGAATGATGTGTCTCAGAGTCAGCTACACCCAGGCAGTGCCGGGCATGTTAACTCCCAATAAATCCTTTTCAAGTTTTGGATGTTTGGCTCGAGACTCATGAATTTAATTGGGGTAACTGCTGGAATCCTGACAAAGTAGCTTTTTCACTTGGCAACTGCTTCGCTTAACAACCAAATGGTCAAACCCAGTTGAGGGGGGAAAATGAAAACTACCTGTACAGATTTCTATATTTGCTTGGGAATAAGAAGATGCGTTCAACCACAACAAACAGAGGATGGAGGTTCAGAGAAGTCAGAGGAGATGGGCTTTCAATCGCAAATTCTGTTAGATGCCACAAATTCTGGGAAGATATTTCTGTATTTTTTTTTAAATCCACCTGTTGCATTAATTTCTCTACCTTTACAGACTATAGACTTCAATAAAACTCTATAAATTGAGCATTAATTGCTTTAATATCTCCATAAATTATCCCTGTAAAATCTGTTATTAAGGGTTTTATTGCACTCTGTTTCAATTGCTTCAAACATGTGGCAAGTTTTTTTTTCTCCAGTAGAACTGTTTGATGGACTTTAATGAATATTCAGCGCTCAATGCATTTAATTGCTCAAAATTCAGTTTGGTGGATCTAAAGACATGGTACGATGAAGATCAAGTGAGGTACTAATACCACTCTAAAGCCTTAGTAAGACCACACCTAGAGTACTGCATCCACTTTTGGTCACCACATTATAAATAAGATGTTGAGACTCTATAAAGAGTGCAGAGAAGAGCAACCAGGATGATTGGGGAACTGGAGGCTAAAACATACAATGAACAATCACAGGAACTGGGCCTGGCTAGTCTAGTGAAGAGAAGGACCAAGGGAGACAGGATAGCAAGTCTTCCAATATTTGAGGGGCTGCCACAGAGAGGAAGGGAGTCAAACTATTCCAAAGCCCCTGAAGGCCAGACAAGGAATAATGGATGGAAACAGAACAAGGAGAGATTTAACCTGGAAATAGGGATAAAGTTTATGACTGTGAGAACAATCAAGCAATGGAACAGAAGTTGCCTTTGGAAGTTGCGGGAGCTTCATCACTGGAAGCTTTCAAGAAGAGACTGGACTGCCATCTGTCAGAAATGGTGTAGGGCAATGATGGTGAAGCTTTTTGTTGTGGTGTGCCGAAAGTGTGCACCTGTGCTGGTACTCACAATGCAATGTGCACGCAACACCCTCATCCCGCCCCCCCCCTTACCTGCACTGTGCATGCATGCGCTTCCCAGCTAATTTTCAGCCCGTTTGAGGCTGTTTTTCTCTCCCAAATCTCAAGAGAAGCCTCTGCAGCCTTGGGTGGCCAAAAAAAAAAACCCGGGCCTTCCAGAAATACCGGAAGTGTGTGTTTTCAGTCTATGGAGGGCCTATGGAGCCTGGGTGAGGTCATTTTCGCCCTTCTGGGGGCTCGAGGGAAGCCTCTGGAGTCTCAGGAGGCCGAAAACATTTCAGCGCTTCTGGTATTTCCGGAATGCCAGTTTTTCAGCTTCCCAAGGCTGCAGAGGCTTCCCTCAAACCTCGGGAGGGCGAAAATGGCCTCAAATGGGCCGAAAATCAGCTGCGAGGCACGCGCATGTGCAGTGTAGGTATGCTTGGCTGGGGCTCATGTGCCCACACAAATAGCTCTGCATGCCGCCTGCCGAGAGCCCAATCTACCTCACGGGGTGGTTGTTGTGAAGAAAAATAAGAAGTAATATTAGATATGTTCACCACCCTGAGTTGTTTATAAAGACAATAACGGCATGATATAAATTAGATATATATATACACATTACTTTACTCCCTCTGGGCCTTCTGATTTAATCTTTTTAGCTATTTCTTTTGTTTTCTCTAGCTCTTCACTGGAATTGGATGGCCAATACATTTAAATAGTTAAGTATTCTGCCTTTACATTTCCTCATCTTGAGACGGCATAGACTTTGAATGCTGCCGCCTATTTTACACCATGTTTTGTACAAGTTTCTTTAGAGTGGCAGTCCCAAATTGAATTCTCAGCTCACATTCAGCCAGTTTCGAATTATTCCCAGGATATGTCTAAATTACTCCTTGGAGCTCATTCCACACCCCAACCCCCCCACGCTCTAGTTTAAGTTACCCCTGAGCTAGAATAAGAGAATCCTCAAAGGCTGGTAGCATTTTTCTTCCTTCCTTCTTTAACAATGAGAGTTAATGCAGAGCTGGTTTGAGTTTCTTTCTCATATTTTCTTCCGAACCTTGGCTTAGATCACGTTTGGCTAATTGCTGTGGCCTATCTTCTCTAGTTCTTCTTTGTGGCTTTTTGCAATAAAGCCACCGAGAAATTGCAAGGTTTTATGTTAGACCAAGAAAAACAAACTTCCTGGAGGAATGAAAAAGTACTTACAGATCTTACAGACTGACAGAGTTGGAAGGGACCTTGTAGGTCATCTACCCCCTGCCCAAGCAGGAGAACTTATATTATTTGAGATAAATGCCAGTTTTAAAAACCTCCGGTGGTGAAGTACCCACAACTTTTGAAGGCAAACTATTCCACGGGTTAACTGTTCTCACTGTTCAGAAATTTCTCCTTAGTTCTAGGTTGCTTCTCTCCTTGATTAGTTTCCATCCATTGTTTCTTGTCCTGCCTTCTGGTGTTTTTGAGAATAGATTTCGACTCCCTGTTCTTTGTGGCAGCCCCTCAAATATTGGAACACTGCTTCCATGGTCCTTCTTTTCTCCAGACGAGCCAAACCGAAATCCTGCAGTCATTCCTCATATGTTTTAGTCTCCAGGTCTTTAATCATCTTAGTTGCTCTTCTCTGCACTTCCTTGTCATTGTTATTGTACGTCTTTTACTTTCGGTTTCCTAAAAAGTGAAGATTTTCTTCTGTCCCAAATAATAACTTTAAACATTGCACGTCCTTTGGAAGCGCATGCTTCGTATCTTTAAGGACCTAAAGTATCATTTTTTGGCATCTCCAAATAATTGGGGGAGTCATATGATTTTTGTTGGAAACAGAGTCATTGTTAGAATATGAAATGCTGGGTAGGAAGATAAGTATGACATGCTATGTCACATCCAATTAAAAAAAGACCAAGAGTTCACATTGTTTATTGAAATACTACCTTGTTTCTTAAATTTTGTCCACTAAACTTTCCCAAACTTCACAGACTGTTTTTTTTCCTCTGAATAGAAATAGATTTGGATGTATTATGCAAGAAGTAGCTCTCTAGACCAGGGTCTTCAAACACAGCTTTAAGACTTGTGGACTTCAACTCCCAGAATTCCTCAGCCAGTCATGTTAGCTCAGGAATTCTGGGAGTTGAAGTCCACTGGTCTTAAAGCTGCCAAGTTTGAAGACCCTTGCTCTAGTCTCTAGTCTCAACATCCTTTTGTATTTTTGGTGACCAGAACTGGAGATAGCATTCCCAGTATGGTCTCTCCTGTGCAGTACAGGTAGTTTTCCACTAACAAAACTTTATTTGGTGACTGTTTGAAGCAGGGATGGGATTCAATTTTTTTTTTTACTACCGGTTCTGTGGGTGTGGCTTGGTGGGTGTGGCAGGGGAAAGGATACTGCAAAATCCACATTCCCTTCCCACCCCACTAACCTGTTTTCCAGCTCCGCTCTCCTGTGCAGGGCAACCAAAGTAAACCCAACTGATCAGCTGGGACTCAATGGGAGGCAGAGAATAGATGGGGGCGGGGCCAGTCAGAGGTGGTATTTGCCAGTTCTCCAAACTACTCAAAATTTCCGCTACTGGTTCTCCAGAACTGGTCTGAACCTGCTGAATACCACCACTGTTCCAACTCTGTTATTCTGTTATTATTATGTTATTAAATGAGGACTAGTTGCATTTCAAATTTTATTGGTCAGATAAAAAGGGATCTTCCCAGGAGAATGAAAATACTTATTAGCATTCAGGGAAGTATAAATATAGTGAAAATGTATATGGTTTTAAAATTGATATTCACCACGAGATTGTTGCCTATGCTAATCTATTTAGGTAGTTTAAATTTTGATTGACAAGTTGATAAATTTTCATGGAATGGAATCCAATACTGAGGATTTTTATTTTATTTTAAAGCTATGGCTTGCTTATGCTAATCAAGATTCTGATCCTTTCTATTTCAAACTATATCCTTGGGTGTAGTTGTTAATGTCAGTAATAAAATAGAATAAACATCATTTGGGGGTTATATTTGCTTACAGACTCAGCCAGGAAGTTATTATCAGGGACTCTTGAAACCATGGCAAGAATCTGGCTAATTATAGGGAAATCCCTGTGATTACCTATAATATTAATTATGGATAATTCAAGTGGTCTTTGACTTACAACCTATTGTAGCCCACTAGCAGCCAGCAAAGCTGGCGGCAGACTCAGACAGTGAAGAGGTTGGGGAAGAACATGGGCCAGTCCTGGAGTTTGGGGAAAGCACTGACAGGGGCTCTGCATCGGAGGCAGAGATGGGGCCAGGGCCGTCCGACAGTTATCAGCTGCCTTTGGAATCGGAGATCAGTGGGGAAGAAGAACAGCTGGAGCCTGTTCCCAGTGGGTGCATGCACAGAACTGCCAGAAGGGAACAGTTAATGAACAAGGGTCAACTTGGGAGTAAAGGCTCAGGTGGATGGCCCTTTCCATAAGGAATAAAGAGGAGAAAAGGGGGAGTGGTGTTTACAGGAGACAATTAGTTCATTTAATTAGGGCCAGGGTCCCCAAACTTGGCAACTTTAAGACTTGTGGACTTCAACTCCCAGAATTCTATGCTGGCTGGAGAATTCTGGGAGTTGAAGTTCTCAAGTCTTAAAGTTGTCAAGTTTGGAGTCCTCTGAATTAGGCTGAAGATTTGTTCATGACTCCTTGCCAAGTATTTTCTGGCGCTTGGAAGCTCTGACGAGGGCTCTTTATCGGAGGCAGAGATGGGGCCAGGGCCATCCGACAGTTATCAGCTGCCTTCAGAGTCAGAGATCAGTGGGGAAGAAGAACAGTTGGAGCCTGTTCCCAGTGTGTGCATGTACAGAGCTGCCAGGAGAAGGCAATAGTTAAGGAACAAGGGTCGACTCAGGAGTAAAACCACAGGTGGACAGTAAATGGCCCCTTCCATAGGGAATAAAGAGGAGTAAAGGGGAGTGGTGTTTGCAGAAGACAATTAGTTCAATTCAGATATGTTCCTGACTTCTTGCCAAGTAATTGCTGCTACAGCGTGGTGTATGGAAGATATCGGCCTGGCAACTCTCCAAACCTGATAAAGGTCTGTAGTTGTGCAATCTCTTGAAAGACTGTTTACCAGGACTTTGCTGGAGAGGAATTCCCTTTAACTTAAATAAAAGGGGTTTTGTCAGGATGAAGAGTTGGCTTCAGGATTTTGGGAAGCCTAGGTGAGAACACAGCCATTTGTTCAGTGACTGTCTGAAGTTACAATGGAAAAAAGTGCTTTACAACTAGCGGATTCTGACCTTTGCTTCCTCAATGCAGCTGAAAAGTCAGCAACGACACAGCAACGGTGTGAGTTTTCGATTTCCCTGGCCTTGTGCCACAACCCTGGCAATGATAAAAACAAACAAAAAAGGGGGACGGGGATTGAAAAGGGCCGCCAGACGTGGTAATCCCTGAACTGAGGTAGGAAAACATGTAATATTTTTAGACGTGGGCTGTTCTTGTTGCTTTGGCACATGATGGGAGATGAAATACGTCCTAGCAACCCAGGGAAGCTCTCGGAGTTGCTCCATAGCAACCGAGCTGCACAAACTCCAACCTAGGAAAGGATATTTCTTAGTTGGTCCAGGAAGGGAAGCCATTGTGTGTGTGTGTGTCTGTTTGTATGGCTTTATGTGAACAATTTAACTCATTCAATCGACAGCTATTCCCTCTTTTTTTTCCTCCCATCACTGTCTTTCTGGCCTGAAATTTGCCACGGGAAATCCTCTCTTCCTTAAAAAGTTAATTTCCATTTGCACGGAGTCCTCGATGGACAACAATTTTATTTAGCGACTGTTCAAAGTTACCACAGGATTGAAAAAAAAGGGACTTCTGAGCAGGAGGAGTAGAGGGGGTTGGACTGGAAGACCTTCAAGATCCCTTCCAATTCTGGTTAGTCCAGGGGTGGGCTGCTGGGGGGTTCGGGAGAGCCCCTAGCTAAGATTCTGCATAGTTCGGAGACTCCCTCCCCAGACCCCACTCCTGGCTGGCCACCCTGCCCCTCCCTTCCCAGGAGTCCCCATACTGCCCATTTGGGATGCAGGTAAGTGTAAGTTGTGCACGGAGGCTGAGGGAGGGCGAAAAATGGGCCGCCCGGAAGTTCGGGAAGGCCGAAAACAGGCCTGTTTCCAGAGGCTGCGGAGGCCCTTTTCACCCTCCTGGAGGGTGAGCCCGGGGAGTGCAAAAACAATTTCCCCTTGCCATGGTGCAGGAGGCTGACTAGGCCTTGCCCACCCAGCAACCAGGAAACGAACCCTTTGCTAATTTTTTTTTTGAAGCCCACCCCGGGGTTATTCTGTTATGATCATTTTTCACACGACTGTTGCAGCCTCCCCGTGGTCATGTGGTCAAAATTCAGGGGGCTTGGCCACTGGCTCCGATTTATGACGCTTGCAAAGTAACCTGAGGTCATGTGAGACCCTTGGTGACCTTCCGACAAGCAGAGTCAACAGGGAAGGCAGCTTCCCTCAACCACCGTGCGACTAGCTTAATAACTTCAGGGATTCATTTAAACAGCCGCGGCAAGAAAGTTCGTAAAGTGGGGCAAAACTCACGGAGCAACTGTCTCACTTAGCAATGGAACTTTTGGGCTCAGTTGTGGTCTTAAGTTGAGGACTTCCTTGTATTCTCCAGCCATGAACAGGTTGGAGAGCTGGTGCTTCCTTTTGTCCTTCTCTCCTCTTGTCTTGTATCTCCTGATCAGAGATGAGATTGCATGCACTTCATTAATTAATTGATTGATTGATTAATTGATTCATTCATTCATTGATTCATTGATTGATTCATTCATTCATGTATGTCACTATATAAGAATTCATGAATTGGAATAGACATCGTAACAGCAGTGGTGGTAATCGACCGGTTTGGCCCGGTTTTGGCGAGCTGGTAGGAGGGATGAGCAGCGGAGACTACAACAGTTCTCTCTGCCACTCTGCAGTTGGGCCCACCCATAGCCACTCATAGCCCACACATACTGTTGAGCTCCCATGCTCATTTTTTTCTGCTGAATTTTATGTGCAGCTGCTTTGCACGGCACAGCTGTGTGGCAACTGCTGAAGTGACCGGGATCGTGCAGGCTTGCAGGAGGCGAGTTAGAACCCTTCTGTGCCTGCGCAAACACCTCAGTGCCTGTGCAAAGTGCGCGTTTCATGCTCATGCAACAAAGTGCATGCACACACACAAAGCACGCCCACCAAGCCATGCCCACCGAACCAGTGGCAGCAATATTTGAATCCCACCACTGGGTAACGGGTCAGACAATGGGGACTGTTTGTTGACCCAGACAGCTTGGAGCCTGGGCGTGGCTTAGCTTGACTGATTCGTATTTAAGAGTTGCTTTGTCCTTGCAATATAGCCTCTGTATTATATTTCTTCTGTGCTTATATAGCTTCTGTGCTTTTGTGCTTCAGTGCTGCTGGTTCTGGTTCAGATTGCTTCTTCTTCTTGTTCTTGCACTTGGTACCATGCTGCAAGAACTGCATGGGTATTGCACACATGCATCATGTTTTATATTATTGTATACAAACATGTTTCTTCTATAAATGAATCCTGATGAATTATTTACATGTGTGCTGGTTGGATTGCTGCAAAGCAGAGGTGGCTATTCAACAAGTTCTGACCAGTTCTGGAGAATCAATAGCAGAAATCTTGAGTAGTTTGGAGAACCGAGAAATATCATCTGTGACTGGCCCCTCCCCCATCTATTCTCTGCCTCCCGAGTCCCAGCTGAACTGACCAGACAAACTAATTGCTTCCTGCAAAAGCTCACATCCCATTCACTCCTCTTTTATGTCCTATGGGAGGGGCCAATCATCTCCGAGGTGTGGCCTTACTCCTGAGTTGACCTTGCTTTTTCAATTGCTCTTGTCTTCAGGTAATCCTGTCCATGCGCAGGCTGGGGAACAGTTCCAGGAACTCCCCCACCTCACTGCTGTCTGAGCCCGAAGGCAGCTGATGACTGCCAGCCTGCCCTGGCCCCATCTCTGTCTCTGATACAGAACCCTTCTCTGGGTCTTCCTCAGCCTCCAGAACCAGCCCAGGTTCCTTCTCAACCTCCTCACTATTGTCCAACTCTGCTGCCAGCTCCGTCAGCTGCTGGTGGGCCACAACATATTCTTACTAGGATCTTAACATCTTTTTTTTTTTTTAACTAAGCATGGAATTAGGTATTTAGCTAATTTTCATTCAGATCCAGACTTTTCCAAATGTCTTGTACTTTCCATATCAGAACTGTCTTTAGATGTCCATCTGCTTGTCTGACCATGCATCTATTTGCACCCAATTTTTCAAATATAACCCACTTGTCCTTTTTTTTTTTAAGGACAGATTTTTCTTTTGGTTTTATAGTTCCTCCAATATTGTTATTTGGGTCTGCATTTTGTTGAGTTGCAACAAAACACACTGAAAAGTGTGATATTGGAATATTTTTTTTTTAAATTGTAAATATGCATGTTTACATGGTTTCAAAGGTCCCTCAAGATCTGGTTTTGCCAGCAAGCCTGTTGATCCCAGAGGATGGGTGAACTGATGAGGTGGCTCTGTTATTATTAACTTCCCTCTGTCTTTTAGAATTTTTAATGGTCTTTTATTAATAATAATATAAGAATTTTAAGTAATGGTTGCCTTATATTTTTTTTACTGTTTCTACGGGATTGCTATATTGTGCACAGAGTCGTTTTCTGTGAAATGAGCAGTCATATAAATTTGTTAAATAAATGAAATAATTAGATTTATGCATTCCAGTCTATGCATGGGCATGGATAAAGGAAAAGATGTTTAAAGTCTGACCATGTCAAAAAGCAGGACTTGGAATACTGCATCCAGTTTTGGTCACGGCGATGTAAAAAAGATGTTGAGACTCTAGAAAGAGTGCAGAGAAGAGCAACCAAGAGGATGAGCAGACTGGAGGATAAAACATATGAAGAACGGTTGCTGGAATTGGGAATGGCTAGTCTAGTGGAAAGAAGGAACTAAGGGAGACATGATAGCAGTCTTCCAATATCTCAGGGGCTGCTACAAAGAAGATGGAGTCAGCCTATTCTCCAAAGCACCAGAGGGCAGGACAAGAAGCAATGAATGGAAACTAATCAAGGAGAGAAACAATGAAGAACTAAGGAGAAATTTCCTGACAGTTAGAACAATTAACCAGTGGAACAACTTGCTTCCAGAAGTTGTAAATGGTCCAACACTGGGAGTTTTTAAGAAGAGATTTGATAACCATTTGTCTGAAGTGGGTTTTGTGCCTAGCAGGGGGTTGGACTAGAAGACCTCCAAGGTCCCTTCCAACTCTGCTATTATTCTATTTATTCTAAAAATGCTGCTCACACTAGTTCTCACAGTATTCAACCCCATGGTTTACTTAATTGTGACCGATAGAATTAAGTCTATTGCATGGTTTTACAGGAAAGACTTAGTCAAAAGCAAAGCTTTTTTTGACCCAAAAAGAGAATATTTGTTGCTCAAGTTTGAATTGTGGGGGTTATTGGTGCTCTCCCGGAGACATTTCATGACCAAACTAGATAACATCAGTGCTAGAAGGGAATTGGGTTAACTTTCCGTTTATATACAGTAGTTTGTAAACAACAGTCTAATCAAGGAACTACCAAGAAGAAAACAACACTCTCATCTATACCCACAGGGCAAGTCCCTGTATATAAACAAGATCAAACCATACTCCCTTCTAGCACTGATGATGTTACCTAGTTGGGTCATAAAATGTCTCCAGGAAAACAACCAAGCTCAAAGAGCACCAAGGACCCCATCATTCAACTTTGCTAGCACTGATGATGTTATCTACTCCAGGGGTCCCCAACCACCGGACCCCAGACCGGTATTGGTCTGTGGATCAATTTGTACCGGGCCACCTATTTTGCTTGGGCACCGCCATCTTGTTTCAACGGTGAATATGGACAGGATCTTATTTTCAGGGAAACACCATAGTTGGGTAATGAAACATCTGTAAGAGAACAACCAAGCTCGGAGAACATCAAGGATGCAACAATTTAATTATATTAACACTGATGATGTTACATAGTTGGGTAAGGAAATGTCTGCAAGAGAACAACCAAGCTCAAAGATCACCAAGAACCCCATAATCCTATTGTTCTGTGAAGACCCAATTCACTGGTGAAAAGGCGACTTTATGCTGAGTTTATGTGTTTGTCCCTACACATGCATTATAAACCCTTATTTCATGTATATGGTTGTCCAATTTGCCAGAATGTTATCATACCTCTATGATGATTTTTTTTTCCATGTTCCCATTTTGATCAGCAGTTCCCAAATTTTCAGTTTTCCATCTAAACATTGACCTTGGTATGTCCTACTTAGCTACCAAGATCTGCCACAGTCAGCTACTCTTTGCCATCTGATAAACTTTGGGAAGCAGATTAATCTTGCTCTTCTAATTGTTTAATTTTTATATATGTGTCTTTCTTTAGGAAAGGAAAGGAGAATGAGGTTAGCTCCGTATCAGCTGCACGGTGAACACACAATAAATTATATACCGCAGACAAATTACTCAAGGGTTAATGCTGTTAACCAAAGTTAAGCATACATAAAATGCTCAAATGAAATATAACCCTGGCATTTCTGAAAACTAAATTGCCTGCAACAGCCCAGGACTGAAATATATCCTGTATTCTCAATAATATAAATACAAATGTATTAGATGAGGGTTTAAAAAGAATGAATATAAAGCAGATCATAAGTAATTTCCTGAACTAAATTAACAGAGGGAATATTGCAAACACAGATGTTCACACTCTTACCTAGAGTTTTTTTTTCTTTTCAATTTGGCTTTGTAAAAGAAGCAGGGTTTTTTTAATCACCAAGTCAACCTTCTACGCTGGCATTAAATAGAAGAAGAAAAAAACTCGGTTGCATTTATGTTACTGAGAATAGCAAAGGTATTAACTCACAATATGTTAAGTGCTGGAGTTATTTGTAGCATTATATTTCAAGAGCGTGCATTGAATTGGGGATGTTCTCTCCAGCAACTGTGTTTTAGACTTAGATGAAGATACAGTCCTCCACTTATGATGAGATACTTAATGACCATTCCAAGTTACAATGGACACCCCAACATTTATTTACAACACAGTTTTGAAGTTTTGTTGTCAAGCTCCCAATGGTGGTCATATGCCATTGGACACTGGGCAACCAGCCCACATTTATGGTCGTTTGCAGAACCCTGTGGTCACATGACCATGATAAATCAGTGTTTACTTCTGGTTTGGGGCAAAACCCAGTCCATAAGTCCCATGGGCTTGCTTAACTACCAGGGCATTTAGTTGATGGCTACAGCGTTTTCAATCACCACCTTCTTCTTCTTCTTCTTCTTCTTCTTCTTCTTCTTCTTCTTCTTCTTCTTCTTCTTCTTCTTCTTCTTCTTCTTCTTCTTCTTCTTCTTCTTCTTCTTCTTCTTCTTCTTCTTCTTTTTCTTCTTCCCCTTCCCCTTCTCCTTCTTCTTCTTCTTCCTGATGTTCTTCTTCTACCTGGACCTCATTTGCCTTCAATCTTACCCTGGAGGATTAAGTGAAATATGCCATATTTCTCTAGGTGTCATTTCAATCACCACATTCACTTAACAACCTCCACAAGAAAGGTCCTACAATCAGGTCTGGTCCTGCGGTGATCTACTTTGTGACCATATGACTTACAAGTTGCTATGATCAATTATGGTTCTAGGTGGAGAACTACCTATGTAAGATTTGAAGCAACTAGAGAAACAGTCAAACCCACCTTGGCCTACTCAATTACAAGGTTTGGGAAACCACGTTTTGGAAACCACATTTCAGGAGGATCCACTGTTATGAACTAATAAAACGCTTCAATAAAGTTTATCAAAACCTTTAGAAAAATAGCAGGGTTCTAGTCCTGCACTTCTGATTGGCCGATAATAGCGATATCGGATTGGTCCATTCAGGAGAATCTGATTGGCTATTAACGAGCCACTCTCATTGGTTAAAGGGGTTAACGCTCCACATTTCTTATTGGTTACTAGATCAGCAGCTTGCCTATAAAAGGGCTGCTGCTGCCCTAGGTTTTTGCTCTGTTCAGAATGATTAATAAAGAGTTGAAGTTAACTGTTCACCGTCTCATCTCCGTTCCTTGCGCCCATGCGCAGAACTTAACACTGGCGACGAGGATGGGATGCGGAGACGTCAGAGCTGACTGAACACTACAGAGCACTAAACAGAGCACGTGGCTGAAGGCGCATCAATGGCGGAAACCATGACCGGCGGCACCATACCACCCGCTCCATTCGACCCGGCACAAGAAGACTGGGACTCATACATGGACCGGTTCCAGATGTTTCTGGAGACCAACAACTTGAAGGATGCCACTACTGGAAAAAAGCGAGCGGTATTCCTGACTCACTGCGGACCTGCCGTTTTTAAGATGGCTAAGGCACTGGCGAAACCGGCTGAGGTGAAAACCATGGACTGGGACGTCCTCGAGCCCCTCCTACAGGCCCACTATGCACCTACCGTACCAACGCTTGTCCGAAGATATGAATTTTACCACAGAGACCAGCGGAAAGGAGAAAGCGTTGCAGATTTCATTGCGGATCTCTGGAACCTAGGAGGCCTCTGCGGGTTTGCTGACCTCGAAGAAGCTCTAAGAGACCAAATAGTTCTGAGACTAGATGCGGCAAACATGCAAAGTAAGATGATGGCGAAAGTCGACATCAGCCTTGCAGATACCATTGCTGACGCTACTGCAGCAGAAGCAATCAGGAAGTCGGCTGCCCGAATGCGCCGCACCAACGCCCTGCTCCGCCAACTCACTGGCGAAACCTCACCTCGCCTTGAGGGACATGCAACGGCAACCCACCACAAGGACCTTGAATTGTCATCAGAAAGTGATGAGGAAGAGGTCAACCGGCTGCGGTCTGAACGAGACCAATNGGAAGAGAGGCCACATCGGAAAGGTCTGTAGAAGCAAGCAAGGATCCAGCCCATTTCAGAGGGGGACCAACTACCGCCAAACCACAGGAAGTCGTCCTGTGAATCGGGAACATTTGAACCACCAATGGAACAACCACTCCTACCGAAATAAACCACTAGCCCATTCGACGAAACAAGAAGAGGCACACCAAAACATTACGATTGGTCACGCCTCGTCATTAGATGCAAAGAAGATCCANTGGTTGTGGGGCAAACCACCCATGATCAGACTGCAAATTCCTCGACGCGCTCTGCCATGTCTGTGGGAAGAGAGGCCACATCAGGAAGGTCTGTAGAAGCAAGCAAGGATCCAGCCCATTTCAGAGGGGGACCAACTACCGCCAAACCACAGGAAGTCGTCCTGTGAATCGGGAACATTTGAACCACCAATGGAACAACCACTCCTACCGAAATAAACCACTAGCCCATTCGACGAAACAAGAAGAGGCACACCAAAACATTACGATTGGTCACGCCTCGTCATTAGATGCAAAGAAGATCCAAGTGAAGGTCACCATTGAAAACCAGCCCTGCGTGATGGAAGTCGATTCAGGATCGTCCCTCTTGATGGTTTCCTGGAAGACCCTTAAACAATTAATCCCTGCTGTCCGGCAGCAAGACCTCAGAATCCAAAGAATCATACTCAAGGACTATCAAGGAAACCGAATTCCGGTCATTGAATCCAGCCTAGTCCAGGTCTCATTCAAAAATCGTACTGCATCCTTGTCATTGACCGTCATCGACCGTGATCGGCCTAGCTTGTTAGGCCTTCAATGGTTCGCTCCACTTGGGATTGAGGTAGCCGGCATTCACCAAACCAGCAGCGACGACTGGGAGGAGGCCCTCGTCCAGGAATTCCAGGACGTCTTTGCAGATAAACTAGGCGAGTACAAGGGGACCCCGATATCATTTAAACTGAACTCTGAAGTAGCCCCCATCCGTCTTAAGCCTTGTCGAGTACCATTTGCCCTTAAACCAAAGATTGACGAGCAACTTGATAAATTAATAGCCAAGGGTGTTTTAGAACCAACCGACCACGCTCCTTGGGAAACCCCAATCGTAACACCCATCAAACTGGATGGATCGTTAAGGATTTGTGGGGACTACTGTGCCACCCTGAATCACGCCCTTCAACAGAACACTTACCCGGTACCGGTGGTACAACACCTCCTCCATTCCCTGGGGGGCGGAAAAGTCTTCGCTGAATTGGATTTAGCACAGGTGTACCAACAACTGCCTGTAGATAAAAAAACAGCAGAGGCACAAATGATCGTTACGCACCGAGGTGCTTTTAAGTGCAACCGACTCCAATTCGGAGTTAGCGTAGCCCCAGGGATTTTTCAGAGCTTGATGGAGAGACTATTACAGGGAATAAAAGGGGTCGTACCATACTTTGATGATGTTTTAATTGCTGCCCCGAATAGAGAAATACTAAAGGAGCATCTCAGACTGGTTCTCCAGAAACTTAAAGACTCCGGCCTTAAGGTTAAAACAAATCAATGTAAACTGTGTACAGATAAAGTAGAGTTCCTGGGGTACTTAACTGATAAACAAGGCATTCACCCCACCAATAGCAAGTTAAGGGCAATCAAGAACGCCCCAAGACCCAGAAATAAGACCGATCTCCAAGCTTTCCTGGGGCTTATTAATTTTTACAACATCTTCCTGCCCCACAAAGTGACCGTAGCCAAGCCCCTACAT
>BHEV01019749.1:0-20104 GCA_004319985.1 Emydocephalus ijimae | reverse complement strand
GGACTTCAACTCCCAGAGTTCCACAGCTAGCTAGCTGTGGAACTCTGGGAGTTGAAGTCCACAAGTCTTAAAGTTGCCAAGCTTGGAGATTCCTGCATTAGGACTCCAAAGATCCACCTCGTAGTTCCGGTTTTCAAGCCAAGCTTCACAAATCTGAACGCTCCCCCCTGCCCCATCGAGCCCAAAATTTCTGTCACTAAGTGAGACCGTTGTCGAGTGAGTTTTGCCCTCCCCCTTTTGCAACCTTTCTTGCCTTGGTTGTTAAATGAATCATCCACAGCGGCTGTTAAGCGAATCTAACAACTTTACGTATCAGAAGGTCACAAAAGCGGATCGCATGACGCTAGGAACACTGCGCCTATGAGCCAGTTGCTGAGCATTCACATTTGGATCACGTGACCACGGGGATGGCAGTTCTAAGTGGGAAAACACAACAGTTCTAAGTGGGAAAAACAGCCTGTTTTTTCCAGTGATGTTATGATGTCGAACGCTCACAAAATGTGCTGTTTTAAGTCAAGAACTATTTGTAGTTTACCATGAGAAGAAATTGGGGTGGAAATGGGATGGGGGGTCTTTTGGCTCTGGTCTGGGCTTGCACCTGCAGCTCTTCTACCTCCCTGTCCAAAAGAAGCAATTAACAAATGCGATTCCCTGTCCAGGAGTAATTAACTAAATGGCCGGCAACGAGGTTCATTTCTCCGTAATCAATTAAACAAACCCAGATTGGTTTTCAGGTGCAGCCACTCATTTGGGTGAGGAACGACATGGGCTGGGTGGAGACGCCAGCTGGGGGGGCATGGGGGAGCCCCAGCCATAGTGGAGGAAGCAAAGGGGGCAGCTCCCCAGCCTTGTCTAGGGGAGGGAAGACCCCCTTCCCTATCTTCAATTTAGGATTAAAGTAAAAGTAAAGGTTCCCCTCACACATCCGTGCTAGTCGTTTCCGGCACTAAGGGACGGTGCTCATCTCAATTACAAAGCCAAAGAAGAGCCGAAGACGTCTCCATCGTCATATGGCTGGCAGGACTAAACACTGCCAAAGGTGCACGGAGGAACGCTGTTCCTTTCCCACCAAAAAGGTCCCTATTTTTCTACTTGCATTTTTTTTTTACATGCTTTCTGGTGTGAATCAATAAATACTTAATAAAGATTATTAAGAGCTTGAAGCAAAGTGCAGGGCTCTGGCCCTGCACTTCTGATTGGCTGATAATAGCAAGATCGGATTGGTCCGTTCAGGAGAATCTGACTGGCTATTAACGAGCCTCTCCCATTGGTTAATGGAGCTAGCGCTCCCTGTGTTTTCATTGGTTAAATAAGTTAAGAGTTGCCTATATAAAGGGGCCCATCGTGGCCATTGAGCTGAGCTGTTTTCACATGTAAATAAAGAGTTTGAAGTTCACTGTTTCACTGGCTCATCTCCATCCTTGCACCCATGCTCAGAACATAACACTTTCGAACGGCTAAGTTGGCAGAAGCCGGGACAAGGAACAGGAGCTCCCTCCATTATGTGGTGCTAGGGATTCGAACCACTTGAACTGCTGACCTTTCTGGTTGGCAAGTTCAGCCACTGAGCCACTACATCCCTTTTATCCAATTTAGGATAGTGGCCTTTTAACGGTACCGCTAAGTTTAGAAAGAACCAGAATTGTATTTAGCAAAAAAAAAAAAAAATCAAGCAGAAAAGAAACAGGCGTGTTCAGGTCACCTTCCACTTATGTTCCTTTAGTGACCGTCCAAAGTTACAATGGCCCTGAAAGAAAAAGAATCATTTCTCACCCTTTCAGCATCCCCGTGATCAGGCAGTCAAAATATCATGAGCTTGGCATGTATTTATAATGGTTGCAATAACTAGCGTAGTGGTGTGATTTGGGTGACTTTCCAACCGGCAGATTCAACGGGGCAGGTTCCCTTAACCACGTTGTGATGACAGTGGAGATTTGCTTAATGACGGCAACATGGAATGCCTTGAAAAGGAGGCAAACCTCGCTTTGCATGTGTCGCTGAACGACCAGTTATGAGCTCAGTGTCCCTTGTAAATTGAAGGCCAGCCATATTTGGAATATATGATCCCAATTCACCTTCCCAAGCCAGGGAGACGTTGGCTGGATGGCCCAGATTTTTTGGCGTGGCGGTCCACTGCAGTTCCACTCCATGCCTAATTTTGGCTCACACACAGTGGCCAGCCCGGTCGGGGGGGTGGGAAGCTTCCACAAATAAGGGAATTGGGGTAGGCCTCCCCCACTACCATTCTTCCTCCCCAAACCCAGCCTGGATGCGACACTCACAAACAAAAAACAAAAAACCTTCCTGTGTGCGTTTTGGAATAGAAAGCCAGCTCTTCCCACCCCGTTGCTTCCAGACTCCAGCGAGTGTCCGGGGATGGCTTTCACTGGCTTTCGGGTGCTTTGGAAAATAGCTTGACCCCCCTCCTCCTCTCTGTGGCAGCCCCTCAAATATTGGAAGACCGCTATCCTGTCTCCCCTGGTCCTTCTCTTCCCTAGACTAGCCAGGCCCAGTTCCTGCAACTGTTCATTGTACGTTTGAGCCTCCAGTCCTCTCATCATCCTGGTTGCTCTTCTCTGCACTTTTTCTAGAGTCTCAACATCTTTTTTATAATGTGGTGACCAAAACTGGATGCAGGACTCTAGGTGTGGCCTTACTAAGGCTTTATAGAGGGGTATTAGCACCTCCTTTGATCTGGATTGTATCCTTCTGTTAATGCAGCTTAGGATTGCATTGGCTTGTTTGGCTGCACACTGCTGGCTCCTCTTTAGCTGGTTGTCCACTAAGACTCCAAGGTCCCTCTCACAGTAACTGCTATTAAGCCAGGTTTCACCCAGCTTTTATGTGGATAATGCACTGTGCTATGCTTTAATATTTTGCAAATATCTGCGGTTGAAGGCTCATCATGGATAAGAGCAGGCAATGGGATTCCACTGGTGTAACAACCCGGTTGCCCCAACCGTGTCGAACCTGTAGAATACCAACCCCTGGATAAGGGCCTCTTGGGGACAGAAGCATGAGGACTACTCACCTTCTTCCTATTTCAATTTGCTCATTGGGTCTCTCTCTTGGGTCATCCATGAACAGTTGCACAAGAACTCAATCAGCCCCCTGGAAGGCGATTGGTTAGTTGCGCATTGCAACTAACATTGATTTTAAAGCATGCTGACCAGGGAATTCTGGGAATTGAAATCCAATCATCTTAAAGCATGCTGGCTGAGGAATTCTGGGAGTTGAAGTCCACCTATTTTAAAGGGTGCTGGCTAGGGAATTCTAGGAGTTGAAGTCCACCCATCTTCAAATTGCCAAGAATAAGAAGGGCCGACTCTCCAGCTGCTCCACCAACTGTCAGGCCCCCAGCAAGGGGCCTGGAGATTCCAATTCACCTGACACACACACACACACACACACACCCCGCTCCAGCACTTGGTCTAAGGGGCTTCATTTACCCCCAATGGCGGGGTCCTGCTAATGGGGACCTGGCGGCCCAGACTTCATAAAGTGGGCCTGGGGTCCAGCTGAGCTCTGGATTAAATGGCAGCCATCAATGATGGAACTAAGCCGTGGGGTTGATTTTGAACAATTCTTAGCACAGTGGGGGTGTTGTTAGTTCCCCCCCACCTTTTGTCCATGGACAATTTCATTTTCTTCCTCTCCAAAGTCTTCTCAGGAACAGAAACCTATGAAAAGCACAGCAAGGCCAGGACATATAAAGCAATAGGAGAATGACCGTTTAACAAAATTGGAAGGGACCTTGGAGGTTTTCGAGTCCAACCCCTGACTCAAGCTACATACCATTTCAGTGGTTGTTCAGCCTGTTTTTAAAATCCCCCATCCACACCTTCTGGAGGCAAGCCGCTGATTAATTGATTTGGGATGAGCGAACAACAGAATATCTGAGTTGGAAGGGACCTTGGAGGTCTTCTAGTCCAACCCATTTCTCAAGCATTTCTATATCACTTCAGATAAACGGTTCTCCAGTCTTTTCTTGAAAACCTCCAGTGTTGGAGCACCCACAACGTCTGGTGGCAGGCAGTTCCACTGGTTACATGTTCCCAATTAACAATTTCCTGACAATTTTTTGTTGGGAAAATTAGTTCCAGGTTACTTCTCTTCCTTGATGAGTTTCCATAAGTTTCCATCTGTTGCTTCTTAACCTGCCCTCAGGTGCTTTGGAGACTAGCTTGACTTCCTCTTCTTTGGGGCAGCCCCTCAAACATCTGAAGACTGCTATCATGGTGGTAGACTTTAGGAGAAACCCTCCCATACTACCACCCCTTATAATACTAGATAACACAGTATCAACAGTAGAGACCTTCAGATTTCTAGGTTCTGTCATATCACAAGGCCTAAAATGGACACCTAACATCAAAAACATCATCAAAAAAACAGAACAAATGTTCCTTCTGCGCCAACTCAGAAAGCTCAAACCGCCCAAGGAGCTGCTGATCCATTTCTACAGAGGAATTATTGAGCCTGTCATCTGCACCTCTATAACTGTCTGGTTTGGTTCTGCAACCCAACAGGACAGACCAGAGGATAATTAGGACTGCAGAAAAAACAATTACTACCCACCTGCCTTCAGTTGAGGACCTGTATCCAGCACGAGTGAAAAAGAGGGTTGTGGAATAGCCAGTTTGAAGGGTTTCGGCGACAGACAGAAATCCGCGATTGTGCTCGGTTTCTGTCTGGGCTCACCGCTGGAGCGCCCCGAGCCGGCTGGTTTCGGGGCTAAGCAACCCTGTAGAGGTGGTGAAGAGGGGGGAGACTGCCAGCAGGGTCGAGGAGAGCCGCATCTCTCCTCCTCAGCTGGCCATTACTCCCTTTCCCGAAGGCAGTTGCAGTGGTGGTCAGAAATGGCCACCACAAAGAAAAACTCGACCGGAAAAGAATGTGCAGGAGGAAGATAAGAAATGAAAGTTTTGGCTGACTGGGTTAAATTGTAAAAGCAACAACCAAGGTACCGTGGAATTTAAATTTACAAAAAATAACATCACTCCCAAAGGAGAGTCGGAAGCAGCGAAGGAAAGGGAAAAGGGAAAGGTTTGGCTTTTTTTTTCCTTCTCTCTCCTTCCCTATACTGACAACTAAGAGACTTAAATAAGAAATCAGAAAAATCCACTTTGACATCAATAGGCAATTAAGCTGAAAATAAAACAAAATGCCAAAGGGATAATAAAGATTTCTGGACATTAAAAACTTTCTTTTTCATGAGCAAGAAGGGAGAGAAAAAGAATAAGGGCAGGATCTGAAAGAGGGAGGAGACTGCCTGGAATTAAAAAGAATCTAAAATAAAACTTCAACAAGACTTCTAAAAGATACATTTTAACTGAAACTTTGCAACTAAATAGTAACCCTAGGAAGAGAAAGTGAAAAAAAAAGAGCAAAAAAGAAACAGCTTGCGTGTATTTGGATTATTTGGTGATCTTTGGATTTTTAGTTATTATATTTGAATGACTAAAATCAATTGGGTGGTTGTTTAAATATTTATACAATGGCACCACTTCTGGATGAATTGAAAATGGAACTTAAAAAGTACAAAGAAGATGCACAAGAAGGGAGAGGTTCTTTTGGCTTCGTATTTCAATTCTTAGAAATGGAGATTTGGAACTATGAGAAACAACAAGAAAAGACTGCAAAACAAGAAGACTGGGACAAAGAAGAACCCTTCTTTAATGAACAAGTAATTGTATGTGGGGAAGAAAAAGGAAAGGGAGGGAAAGAGAATTGAGAATTTAAGACTTAAAAAAACAACCAAAGAAAAGAAAAATAACTCAAAAACTAAGTATAATACTGGAAAACAACAGAAAAGAGGAATACAGAAGAGAGAAATAGAGGTAGAGAGACAAGGGGGTAAAAAGGGGAGAGAGAAGAAGAGAGGGAAGAAGGAAAGGAAAAGAAGTTACAAAGGACCGGAGCAAGATATAGAGAAACAGGACCTATTTAGAGATAATGGGTGAAAATCTAACTGAAAAGGGGATTCTGTAAAAGTACATAAGATTGTATTGTTATATTAGTAATAGAAATAACTTTAGAAAATTGGAAACAACGTATGATTAAAATGAGGGATAAAATAGTGTAATTTAGTGAAATGTTTGTGAATAAAATAAGTGAAATAAAATAAATGAGAAAATTGAATTAGGAAGGAACGGGAACATTTTAATTAGTTAATGTTTTATAAAATATAAGTGAAGGGGGGGATTAACTATGGAAAGCTTATAATTGTTCCCATAGACGTATGATATTTAATTGAAAAGTAATGTTAAAGATGTTAAGACTTTAATGAATATTAATATTAATATAATTGAATTGGAATGGAATGTTGTTTTAATTATATACATTTATAATTTTTTTCTTTTTTTAAGAATACAGTGTGTATTTTAAGAATGTACCAAGCAGATTCCGAATGGAAGTTATGTATTATATTGAATGTTACAACTTTAGGGAAAAGATATAAAGGCGTCATACTCCAGTCAGTAACTACAGGAGAAATTTTGTTTAATGAGAAAAGATAATAGATAATTGAAACAGGACAGACAAAAAATATAAATACAATGATTTGAATTGAGATGAGATAATTAAAATAAAATTGCGAAAATTAAAAGAGGGGAGAAGCTATGCAGAAAATGTAAAATAGTAATAAGATATGGAATAGAATATAAAAATGAGCATGAACCTGAATTTGTGTCTGTACAAAGAAATGTAACCCGGGATTATTCTGCTTTCAAAAAAGATGTTTTATTTGTATTTTTTTTATCTTTGTGAAAACTCAAATAAAATTTACCAAAAAAAGACAAGAAAAGAAAAGAAAAAGAAAAAGAGGGCTGTGAAAATATGTACAGACCCCTCACATCCTGGACATAAACTGTTTCAACTCCTGCCCTCAAAACAACACTATAGAGTACTGCACACCAGAACAACTAGACACAAGGGGAGTTTCTTCCCCTGAACACAATTCCCACAACACTGTCCAACTAATTACTAAGTCTGCATTATTATTACTGTTAATCTTCTCATCACTCCTATCACTCATCCCCTCCCACTTGTGACTGTATGACGGTAACTTTGTCGCTTGTATCCTAACAATTTATATTGACTGTTTCCTAGTATGATTAGATTGCTTATTGTACCCTTATTGACTATCATTAAGTATCGTACCTGATGATTCTTGGCGAATGTATCTTTTCTTTTTATGTACACTGAGAGCATTTGCACCATGACGAATTCCTTGTGTGTCTAATCACGCTTGGCCAATAAAGAATTCTATTCTTTCATTCATTCATTCATTCATCATGTCACCCCTAGCCCTTCTTTTCATTAAACTAGATATACCCAATTCTTGCAACCATTCTTTATACATGTTTTAGCCTCCAGTCCCCTAATCCTCCTTGTGGCTCTTCTCTGTACTCTTTCCAGAGCCTCAACATCTCTCTCTCTCTCATATGTGTGTGTGTGTGTGTGTGTGTGTGTGTGTATAACTGGATGGAGTATTCCAAGGATGGACAGGAGGACATACCCAATATCGATTCCCCTGTTTATTGCATTTTGCAATCTGCCTCTCTGTCTGTTGTCTGTCTTCCATGGAGAAGCTGGATCTGGAGAAGAGGGAGGAGAAATGGGGGAGGGGGGGTGGGAATCTGAGCTGGGGATGGAGGGGGGGAGCAGGAGGAGGCCTCTCAGTCACCGCAGGAGGGCTGTGAGGAGAGGTGTGAGGAATCAGAGGTGGAAGAACAGGCAGGGAAGTGTGAATGTCGGAGGTAGAGGAGGGAGGGGGGAGAGTGCCGGGGGGAGGCATGGCGGGGAGGGTGATGTGGCAGCCAGGGGTGACATTTCAGAATGGGGAATGAAGGCTGGCAGAAGAAATGGCACTAGGATGGGGAGGCGGTCTTGCAAGAGGGGTACACAGGCCCTCTTTAGGAATCTGGTTTCGTCAAAAGCCAGAGTGTGGAATATCGTAACCTGGTTTTCTCATCCAGTCTGAAGTGGTGTAGGGTTTCCTGCCTGAGCAGGGGGTTGGACTAGAAGACCTCTAAGGTCCCTTCCAACTCTGTTCTGTTCTGTTCCGTTCCGTTCCATTCTTCCATTGGGAGGTGGGAAGTGGGACTTCAATTCCCAGCATTCAGAGCAAACAGGCTAAGCCTTCTGGGACCTGAAGTCCTGGAGAACACTTGCCTTGGGAAAACAGAACAAAATCAACTAGAAAAGGATCCCTTCTCCCCCTCCTCTTTCTCCTCCTCCTCCCTGCAAATCTCAATCCCTTCTAACACTGATGATGTAACATAGTTGGGTCATGAAATGTTTGAAAACCAAGGGCCTCAGAGGAGGAGGAGGAGGAAGAGAAGGAAGAGGAGGAGGAGGAGGACTGTGGGGTCTTTAGTGTTCTCTGAGCTTGGTAGTTTTCTTCCAGATGTTTTGTTACCAAACTAGGGAACATCATCAGAGCTAGAAGGGAGAGGGGTTTGGTCTCTGTTTATATATGAAACATTTGCAAGAAAACCACCCAGCTCAGAGAGCATCAAGTACTGCACAGTCCTCCTCCTCCTCCTCCTCCTCCTCCTCCTCCTCCTCCTCCCTGCAAACCCATCTTAACACTGATGATGTTACCTAGTTGGGTCATGAAACGTCTGCAAGAAAACCACCCAGCTCAGAGATCACCAAGGATCCCGCATTCCTCAAGTGCTGGCTGAGGAATTCTGGGAGATGCAGTCCACACCAGGCTCACCAAGACCGAAAAATCACGAAGAACAGATGTAGTATAGATGACCATATCTGGGGCAAGCCTCCCTTGCCTAGCTTAGCTATAAAAATATTGGGTTCCCTTGTGTTCGTACGGTGAAGGGCTGTCTGTGCAAACCTCATGACTGCAGTGATTCACTTAACAACGACGTCAAGCAAGGCCATGAAACGGGGGGAATACTCCCTTAAGCAACCATCGCACTTAGCCGCATAAATTTGGGGCTCCCTTTTGGGCCTAAGCCAAGGACTAGCCTATTGTCCTCCTGGGAAAACCTGATGAAGAAAGGCAAAAGCCACAAGCATCCTTCGCTCGCTTGCTCGGCTCACCGAGGCACATTGGCGGTTGCCAATCTTTTCTTGGGCCTCTTGCTGGAAACAGGATTAAACCCGAGCGACCACCGAGGGACCCAGAACATCAGTTGGACAAGAGAAGGAGTTGACCTTTCCTGGGCCTCCCCGATTTGGCACACACCTTTCCGGACGCTAAATCAGTCCAGCTGCTGAGGCCAGACACTTATTGCAAAATAAAAAGAGAGAGAGAGAGAGAGAACAAAAAAAAAATTTGGCTCATTGTGGGATTTCGACTCTTTTGTCCTGTCTACTTTATGTCCGGCTGGCCTTTCGCTCGTCTCCGTTTCCTCGACAGGTTCCCACCAAAAGATCTTTTGAAGGCATGGAGCTCCAGGAGACCCGGCTTATTCTCTTGGCGTGTAACAAGCCAACCTTTCCAATCCGTCAATATTTAACTTCGCCATGGGGGCCACGCCACAGCGCCTCCAACCCACTCTTCGGGGGCTGGAGGTTCTCTATGTGCCCGCCCTGCATCGCCCACCCCATGGTAGGCGGCTGTCGTAGTAACTGGCAAGGAGGGAGACAGGCTGGAAAAGCAAGGAAATCCAGGGGTTAGGGGGCTATTTTTGGAGGGGAAGACCTCTTCCCAACATTGCAAAGTGGACACATCAGCTTTTTTGCTGAGATCCAGCTTGAAGAGGAAACAGGGATATTCATTTCCTTGAAACTCAGACCAGGAAGTGAATTCTTGACCATTCTTCTCAACTTGGCCAGTTGAAGATGGGTTGGAGTACAATTCCCAGAATTCCCCAGCTGTTTCCCCCATGCTGGCTTTGGAATTCTGGGAGTTGCAATCCGCCCCTCTTCAGGTTACTGAGGTGAAGAACCCCTGATTTAACAGATCACGATTTGGGATCTTCACTTACGTCTCCCTTTTTTTGAAGGTCGACGTGATCTTATAGGATCACCAACATGATCACCAATGTCTGATGATGTATATGGCCAGCGGTGGGACTCAAATATATTTAACAACCGTTTCTCTGCTCCTAATGATTTCTTCCAACAACTGGTTCACCAAACTGCTCGGAAAGTTAACAACCAGTTCTTGTGAACCGGTGTGAACTGGTGGAATACCACCACTGGGATATGGCATAACAACAACAAGGAGAACATGATCTTCCCTGGTCACAATCTATAGTCCACCAAAGTCCTCACTATGTTTCTCCTGTGGGGCGGGACACCCTGAAACGAGCTTCCCTGCAGTGTCTGTTGGACAAGAAACTTTTTAAAGCCTTGACCAGGTACCATCGCAGAGTGGGCTGGCTGTCCTCAGAAACAGAAAGTGGGGTGTGTTCTCAGTCAGCTGGTAGCATCTGGATGAACTTGGTAGCTATGCAAGGTCAGAGCTGATGAGAACCTGGTTGGGGAACCCCAAAATTAAGTCGATTCGGAAGTCAGAAAACCTACCAGGAGAAGGTTCCCACTTCTCTACAGTTGTCCGGAATATTTCACTGAAATGTCCATGGACAACCGTGAATCAAGGTCCATCGGAAGATCTTTTTTCCATTTAGATGGTCTCAAGCCAGCTTTGAGAACCAGGGTTAGTGGCTTGATGGACCTGAGCCAATGGTGGCTTCTCGGTGGAACCGAGTCATGATGTTATATGGACGACTTAGGACCACCATGGAGTCGAACATTTCTGTTGTTAAACAAGACATCCGTTAAGTGATTTTCCAACTCCTTTTACCACCTTTCTCGCCACGAATGTAACGTGAATCCCTACGGCTGATAAGTTAGCAACCTGGTTGTTAAGTGAATCTGGCTTCCCCATGGATGTTGCTTGTCAGAAGGTCGCAAAAGGGGTATGCATGGACTTGGAACACCGCAATGGTTGTAAGTAGGAACCAGTTGCCAAGCGCCTGGATTTTAATCCCATGATCGTGGGGATGGGCAAAGGTTGTAACTATGGGAAATGGTCATAAGTCACGTTTTTCAGTGCCGTTATAACTTTGAATGGTCACTAAATGAACTGCTGTAAGTCAAGGCCCATCATGTTTCCCCCAAAATAAGACCCTATCTTATTTTATTTTATTTTTTGCCACCCAAAAAGGCACCAGGCCTTATTTTCGGGGGAAGTCATCCACTGACTAACCTCACTTGCACACGTCACCTCCCCAGCTCCCTTTTCACTGTCAGAAGCCTTCAGGAACGTCTTCTTCTGTCTGAAGGCCTCTGCAGCTGATAACAACCGATAACTCTGGATCGATCCAAAGCTTTCTTATCAGCTCCAAAGGCCTTCAGGAAAGCCTTTGCCAGCCTTGCTGGCTGTAGAAGAAATGGGCCAGCGAGGCAAGTGTTAAAGTGTGCAAGGCCTGGCTTGTAAGTAGTAGTGCAGCTCCATCCCCCACCCCCCCATTCCCACCCTAGTTTAATCTTTACCCGTCAACTCTGGAGTGGGTGGGGTCTTAATTAGGGCTTATTTTGGAGGTAGGATATATTGGACACATGTGCAAAAATCAAGCTAGGACTTACTTTCAGGGTAGGTCATATTTTCGGGGAAACAGGGTACTTTGTAGTATCATCGTATCCCATAACTGCACAGGGACTCTCCCAAATGAGACCCCTGTGCGGGACACAGATGCTCTTTTGCAGGAGAGATGCCTGGACTATTATTCTGAATAACAGTCGTCTATTTTGCAGGAACACGAGCTGTTTTTTGGGGGGGGGATAACCTGTGAAAATGGCAAAATTAGCCATTACGAGAAAAATCAGCGGTTTTAGCATTAAGTACGCCGTGTTCCTCCTTTCAACTTCACCCCTCCTCGCCCTTTCCCTCCCCCCTGGCCCCTTCCATTGAGGCACACTAATGCCTTTGCACGCTTCCAATGCACAAAACCATAATTGCACACTTCTCTCCAAACAGCCACACCGGGGATTGCCAGATGAGAGGCTGGGGAGAGATAATCAAGGCCTGATTGGCTGCCATAATACTCCCCGCTGAGTTTTCTGGCCACTGAATTTTACAAGGATTGGGGGGCCAGAAAATACATCTCCCCAAACACACCCTTCCAACCGAGCTGGTCCACTTTCACCTTTGGGTAACAGCCACAGCCACAGCCCAGCATGCAAAAGAAACCATGGCTTGCATAGCAACAGGGCGCACGCAGATTGCACCTTGAGCTGTGCCTGCTGTAACCACTTCCAGGGGAGGGGGCCAAGCAGATGGGAGGGGGGAGAAAAGCAGGCAACCTACTCAGACACACCATGCCAAACCGTGGAGATCAGAGTCGCTACATAAAAACCCGAAATGTCATTAGCGTTATTTTAGATGGAAATGCAATCAAAGCTTCCTCCCGTTCCTTTTGTCTTAATTAGGGACTATTGATAGGTGTTTCTTCCTCTCGAAGCGACAGAGTGCTGGGGTGTTGTGCAGATTAATAAACTTTCCTCCCCGGTTTCCCCCCCGGCCCCCTCCCCACCTCAAGAGCCCTCAACCCCCAGGTAGCTCACCTCTGCTCTGCTCTCCCAACGCAGCCTGTTCCACAGCCCAGAGGTGAAAGAGACAGAGTTGTGAAATGACACAGCCAACAGCCAAGATGGCACCTCAACGGGTGTCAAATACAAACACACACACACACACACACACACACGCAGACACAGACACAAAGAGACAGAAATGTAGGCAAACACTGGAAGGTGATGCATCCGTGCCCCGTGGATGCAAGGGACAGGAGAGTCGGAAAGAAAGCGAAAAGAAAGAAAGAGAGGAGAAAAGGGGGGGGGGCTTCCAAAAATTTAGCAAAGGGTTGTTCTCTGCCCGGTTGCCATGGTGGCCGTGGCCTAGATGGCCTCCTGCATACAGTCAGGGGCCTGTTTTTGCCTTCCCCGGGTGCCGGAGGCTTTCCCTGAGTCTCCAGGAGGGTGAAAATGGCCTCCTCAGGCTCTGGAGGCCAGAAACAGACCCATTTCCGGCCTTCTGGAGCCTCTGGGAGGCCTGTTTTCTTCCTCTCTGGGCTCCGGGGGCTTTCGTCGAGCCTTTGGGAGGCCCATTTTTCAGCCGCCCTGAGCCTCCGTGTAGGCCCTGCACTTATCCAAATGGGCCACGTGGAGACTCCTGACAGGGGAGAGGTAGGTGGATGGGGCCAGCCAGGCGTTACAACTCCTGGTTCAGTGAAAATTCACATCCGGTTCACCTGAACCAGTGTGACCTGGAGCCAATCTCAGCCTCTCACCATCCTGTTCAAGAAAGCAGAATATAGGACACCTCCGCCAAAAGGCAACTCGCCACGAAATATGGGACAATTCGACAATAAAAATGTGAAGTTAAGTCTCGACGGAGTTCATCATAAAAGAAAGCAAGTTAATCCAGAAATACCTTGGTAGCCTTTGATGGACCATAGGTCGTTTTGTGACCATTCGAAGCGACAACGGCACTGAGAAGAGTTGACTTAGGACTGCTGTTTCACACTTACAACCCATGCTTCGTCTCCAAGGTCACATGATTTGCATTTGGATGCCTGACCACCGACTCACATCTATGAGGGTCGCAGTGTATCCCAAGGTCCCATGACCCTCTTTTCGGGAAGCAAATTCAACTGTGGAAAGCCAGATCCGCTTAACACCCAGGTTACAAACTTAATCTGGGTCGGTTGTCTTAACAACCATGGCAAACAAGATTGGACAATGGGGGAGAAATTCACTTCACAACCGTCTTGCTTTAGCCACCGAAATTTTGGGGTTCCATTCCGGTCGTAAGCCAAGGATCACGGTCACCAATAATGAAAGTACCAGAATATAATGATGGATACAGCGTTGAATTTTCCTGTGGTGAGTTGGCTGCAGGTGCAGAGGTGAGATTCAGGTGGTTCTGACCAAGTCTGGAGAACCAGTAGCAGAAAGTTTGAGTAGTTTGGAGAACTAGCAAATAGCACCTCTGACTGGAGATTTTACAGTCTCCTTCCCCTGCCACGCCCACCAAGCCACACCCACAGAATCAGTACAATGGTGATATTCTACTGGTTTGACCCGGTTCTGTCAAGCCAACAGCGGTGATGAGAAGTGGAGACCAAACCAGCCGGTTCTCTCTGCCGTCCTGCTGTTGGGCCCACCCACCTGCCTGGGTTCCCATACTCAACTTCCTCCTCTGCTTTTGAAGTGCAGCAGCTGCCACATGACACAGCAGAGTGTCATGCAGAGCTGCTGAAGTGACCAGGAAAATGCAGGCTTGCAGGAGGGGAGTTGGAATGCCTCTGTGTAAAGTGTGTGTTTGGTGCATGCACACGAGCACACACCACTGAACTGGTAGTAACAAAATTTGAATCCAATCACTGCTGCAATGCATTGGCCTAGCAGACCGTCAAGAAAGAGGTGACTTCAGGGATGGGTTCACTCGGTTCACACCGGTTCGAGCGAACTGGCTGTTAATTTTACATCCGGTTTGGAGAATCAGTAGTTTCGACAATCGGCTGGCCCCGGCCTGCCCCACGCAGCCTGTTTTGAATATCAAGTAAGTGTAAGGGGTGCGTGGAGCCTGGTGAGGTGGAAAATGGACCTCCCAGAGGCTCCTGGAGCACGAAAACAGAGGAAGAGGAAGGAAATCTGGAAGAGCAGTGCAGCAGTTTGAAAGCGAATGTACATTCCAACTCTTTATCTTTAAAAGATTGTAACTAAACTACCAGAGCTTTTGCCCCGTGAATACATTGAATTGGAGAATGTGAAAGATGACACCCAGTCCATGAAAGTGCTCAATTGGAGAATGGTTTATGAGATACCCAGGGGGGAGGGGGGGAAACAGGGTCACAGGTGACTAAATTACATATGTCAGAGTTGGCTTGCCCCAGCTGGTCTTTTTAAGCACACAACTCACTTGGAGTTCTGTACTTCTACCCTGTCTCACATGGGCAGATCAAACCAGGGCCAACGCGGGCACCCATCTGCCAAGCCATGGTTTGCTCAGCTCAAAGGAGCACCAAGTTGGTGACCCTCTAGCCAAGACCTGGGAACACTTGCAGAGCTGTGTGTGTGGGGGGGCACAAGGACTATCACAACCGTGGGGAGGGAAAGCAGGCCGGATTTTCTTTGATGTTAGTGTCCCTCACAAACAGTTCAGGGTTCAAATCAATGCATAACACTGGCTGAACGGCAATTAGAAGAAGAAGAAGAAAAATTGATGATTGCATTCAACCTCTAGCTGTATCTTCTGTATATCTCATATGCTGGCTGGGCGAGTCTGGGAGTTGAAGTCCACCTGCTTAAAGTGGCCAAAGCCGTATCTTTATCTCACATATGCTGGCTGGGGGATTTCGGGAGTTGAAATCCACCCGTCTTAAAACAACCAAACCACCACCCTAAACTCTTTGTCCAGTCCCTTTAAAGAGGCTTAAAGACCCTTTTTAAAAACCCCAGCCTAAAAAAGCAGGATCGAGGGTGAGTGTTTTTGCAAAACCAGCTGGCAGCTTGTTGGATCCCAGCCTGGCTTGTCAGGAGAATATGAGATAGTTTAAGGAAGATTGGAGAAGAGATCCATACCTCCCGCCTGCCCTCAGCTGCCCATTTGCCATCCCCACAGCTGTTGTCCACTTTGCTTGCCCAACTCCCGGACTGTGGGAATGAGAAGACATTTGCCTGATCGGCTACCCTGGGGGGCAGGGCGTGATTGATGTGGGTTTTAAATTAAAAAAAAAACCACCCCTATTTTCCCCCCTCTTTTAATAAACGTTGGTTCCTAAGCATCTCTGCTTGCCACTGAAGAGAGTCAGACAAACCTTTTGTTCCTGGGATTTGCTGAGCACACAGGTTTCCAACCATACCGTGGGACGGTGTGCCCCTTAAAAATATATGCACACACACACACATATTCAGAGGAGGGGACTATAGGAAGCAGGGCTGGAGAGCCATGGAAATTCCAGCCAGGCCTTTATGTGTAGAGTTTAAAATGAAAATTGTTTGGAAGGTTAACTTTCTGGGGTCTCTAAGTTGCCCCCTGTAGTCACCAGGGGTTAGAGGGACAGGAGATAAATTTAAAGAAATAAATGTGGGGAATTAAAGTTGGATGGGTGGGAGGAAGGCCCCAGTGCGAGGAATGACCCCTCCCCATAAGCTGGACTGTCCGGCTGGGATTACTTTGTGGGAAAAGCCTTTTGCAAATGAATCATGTGACTGAAGAACTGGGCAAGCAAATGAGTATTCCCTCCCCCCAACCCAGATAACTCAATAGCAAAGAATTTGCCAGCACTTCTATCATCCCTCTATCATCTGTTCTCTCTCTCTCTCATCTAACTATTTATCTATCATCTATATCTCTATCATCTCTCTCTCTCTCTCTCTCTCTCTCTCTTTCTCTCATTTCTATCTATCATCTCTTCATCTATATATCCATCTATCCATCCATCCATCCATCCATCTATATCATTTATGTCTGTCTGTCTATCTGTCTTTTTATCTACCTATCTCATCTATCTATCTCATCTATATCCATCCACTATCTATCTATCTATCTATCTATCTATCTATCTATCTATCTATCTATCTAGCTAGCTAGCTAGCTAGCTATCTAGCTATCTAGCTATCTAGCTATCTAGCTATCTAGCTATCTCAAATATCTATTTCATCCATCTATTTATCTATCTCATCTATCTATCTATCCGTCTATCTATCTATCTATCTGTCTGTCTGTCTGTCTGTCTATCTATCTATCTATCTATCTATCTATCTATCTATCTATCTATCTATCTATCTAACTATCCATCCATCCATCCATCCATCTGTCATCTATATCCATCTCTCTCTCTCTCTCTCTCTCTCTATCTCAAATATCTCTCATCTATCTCAAATATCTATCTATCCATCCATCTATCCATGTGTCTATCTCTCTATCATCTATCTATCAATCTCTTTATCTATCTATCTATCTATCTATCTATCTATCTATCTATTTATCTATCTGTCATCTATATCCATCTATATCTATCTATCTATCTATCTATCTATCTATCTATCTATCTATTTCTATTTTTCTCTCTCTCTGTCATCTATATCCACCCATCCATCTGTCCATCCATCCATCCATCCATCTATCTATCACTATCATCTTTGTCATCTCTCTCTATCTCCCTATCTAACACCTGTCTGTCTGTCATCTATCTAATCCATCCATCCATCCATCCATCCATCCATCCATCCATCCACGGTATCTCCCTTCCTCTCTTATCATCTATTTTATATGCCAGCCATCTCACTATCCAGGGCGGTCCCAGGGGGCTTCCAAACAGAAAGCAAAATAGTAACATAGTTTAAAAAAAAACTTGTGGGTCCTTTCACACATCTAACCTGGTTTATTGAGGGAGGGGATGCAACCTCCCCATCACCAGACCCCAGGGTTTGTCTTCTCGGCCTAATCCTTCCGTTGAGACCTCCTGGGAACCTTCAAATGCCCTGGGCTTCCCTGTCCCATCCTGTGCTTGCACCCGAAGAAGGGGAACTAAGTTAAATGATGGTTTGAGAATCTGTGACCCAATCCTAACCGTGATGGGCAATAAATTGCCTTCCGTCTGCTTTGGCCCTGATTCATTTTTCTTGCAGCTGCTGGATGGGGTTTCTTCATGCTCCTTTGCCAACTGTTTCTTTACACACACACACACACACACACACACACACATACACACACACACCCCATGCACAAAGTCTGTCTCAATTAACACCTCCGAAAACCAGAGTGACACCCATTGGATCTGCTGACAGCCTCCTTCCCTCCCAGCAATTCTGCTTCCTTTCCATGCCCCCTCCCTCAAAAAAATTGGATTTCCCCTCTCTGGTAACAGATAATCAGAGTGGAAGGGACCTTGTAGGTCATCTAGTCCAACCCCCTACCCAGGCGGGAGACTCTACACTATTTCTGACAAAACCATGTAAAAGGATCAAACTGCCCCCACCACAAGCTATACAATAAACACCATTGCAAAAACCAACCCCAGCCACAAAAAACTTCGCTCAAGACCAGAGTTATCCATACTGCAAAGAATCTGCTCCTGTGAGCTCCACAAGGAATTCAAAAGATGTCTAGACAATGGAAAGAATGATCTCTTCATTGACTGCCACACTGATTGTATGAAAAGTCGCACAACCCACAATTCCACATCCAACCCACCATCACTCAAAACTAGGCACACATGCCCCTAACTACCTTGATTCCAATTACAACTGGCCTTAAATGCAAGCTACTTAATGCAAGAAGCCTTGTGAATAAAATACCTGAATTTCTCCTCTTACTAAATAGGGCTAAATTCGACATCATATTTGTCTGTGAAACATAGCTCAGTGCATCTCTCCCTGTCTCCATTGCCACAGTAAGAGACTATCATGTGTATCGATCAGATCGTGAAATCTGTAGAGGAGGCATTATTGCTATCTTCTATAAAAAGTCCTTATATTTAAAAAATATCCAAGTTACCCAGGAGCTTGCCCTTCCTGAGACCATCGTTTGTGAACTGTCCTTAAATATCACATTTTGATTCTTACTATCCCCAATTATAACTTCAAAAAAGGCAACTATGATCTTATAGACAACGATCTCTCATCCCTTGATTGGCAATTTCTATTCACTGGATGCAATACTGTTGAAGACCATTACAACATATTTTTACTTGAAGTCAAAAGAGTCATCAAACTATATGTAACAATAACAACTCCAAAAACCAGAAAAAAACAGATTACCCATAACAACAAGGAAGCTTCAATCCAAAAAGAGATCACTTAGGCGGAAAAACAAATCTGGTCACGTTGCCAACTTCAAAAGCTGATACAAAAATTTATGCCACCAGATAAACACTGAATGCACCAATTATCACATTAAATAAGAGAAAAACCTTCTACGCACCAATTCCACCTGTGCTTTCTACAATTTTGTAAACAACAAACTAAAAGACTCAAGGTCCATCCCACCCCTGAAAGGACCTAATGGTAAAGACTGCAACGATGACACCATTAAAGCCAACATCTTTAACACATTCTTTGGCTCGGTATTTGTAAACAGCAATGGATCATGCCCAGTATTTCCTAGTCAAACCACAAACAACTACAATGATCTAATACATATCAATTTTGCAGAAGACAATGTTGAAAAAGCACTACACCATCTAAAACCATCTCTATCTATTGGACCGGACGGAATATGTGCCCACTTCTTTAAAAAGCTTCCACTGCCATAACCGAACCTCTAAGCATAATCTTTGAAAAATCTTTCAGGACCAGCTCTTTGCCAAAACTATGATCACAAGCCACGGTCATCCCCATCTTCAAAAAGGGAGACCCCAGCCTAGTTGAAAATTACAGACCAATCTCCTTATGCTGCATCACCTATAAAGTCATGGAATCCATTATCTTCCACTAAGAGACAAACAACCTACTCTCTAATAAACAATTTGGTTTCAGGAAAAAACTATCCTGCAATCTGCAACTCTTACACTGCAAAAACATATGGACTACACAACTTGATCAGGGCAAAGCAATAGACGCAATCTACATGGACTTCTTTAAAACCTTTGATTCAGTGTTACATGACAAACTACTCCTAAAACTGAAATCTTATAGTATCTCTGGACACCTGCATAATTGGATAGAAGCATTCCTGTCGAACAGACAACAAATGGTCAAAATTGGGAGCGTCCTATCAAATTCTGTACCTGTCAACAGTGGTGTCCCCCAAGGCACTGTTCTACGACCAACTCTCTTCATACTCTACATAAATGACCTCTGTGATCATATTAAGAGCAACTGTGTTTTCTTTGCTGATGATGTAAAGCTATTCAACACCACAGACAATACTGCTATCCTTCAAAAAGACTTCGACTATGCATCAGAATGATCAAACAAATGGCAACTTCAAATCTTGACAAATAAATGCTCTGTCTTACATATTGGCAAAAAAAAAAAATCAGAAAATAATAGTCAAGACCTGGTTGATGATCCAAACTCTGTCAAGGACTTTGGAATACTCATATCTAATGATCTAAGTGCTAGAGCCCACTGTAACTACATAGCCAAAAAGGCATTAAGAGTTGTTAACCTAATCTTACGTAGC